>PISW01014091.1:0-22866 GCA_004023785.1 Mungos mungo
CCCCTTCTTCTTGGTTTATTTGTCCTTTATTATAGAGGTGTAAGAGTTCTTTATAAATTCTAGATAAAATATCTTATTCAAAGAGGTGATTTGCAAAGTATTCTCCCACTCTGCAGGCTTTTTATTTCTTTGTCAACAGAGTCCTTTGTACTAAAAAGGTATTTAATTTTGATGAAGTCCAATGTATGTATTTTTTTCTTCTGTTGTTTGTGCTTTTTGGTGCCAGACCTAAAAATATGTCGACTGACCCCATGTCGTGAAGATTTATGCCTGTGTTTTCTGCCTTTTTATGTTCGTCTTAACCATCTGAGGTGTAGAGTTCAGTTTCGTTGAGAATATTCACATTGCTGTGCAACAGATCTCTAAAATTTTTTATCCTCCAGTTCTGAAACTCTGTACAGATTAAACACTAATCCTCACTCTATCTCCCCCAGATCTGGGAAGCCCACCTTTCCACTTTCTCTTTCTATGATTTTGACTACTTTAGATACTTCATATAAGTGATGAGTGAATTCATACAATATTTTTCCTTTTGTGACTGGCTTATTTTAATAAGTGTAATGTCCAAGAGGAAAAAGAAGTCTTTTGTGGTTTGTTGACCTCTCTACTTGATTTGCCTCCCTTCCCATATGTTCATCTCTTTTCTTAAATTCCACATATAAGTGAAATCATATAGTATTTGTCTTTCTCTGAATGACTTATTTCACTCAGCATAATACATTCTAGCTCCATCCACATTGTTGCAAATGGAAAGATTTCATTATTTTGGTGGCTGAGTGATATTCCATTGTATGTTTATACTACATCTTCTTTATCCAGTCATCAGCCAATAGACATTTGGACTTTCTCCAAAGCTTGGCTATTGTTGATAATGCTAATCTAAATATTGGGTTGCATATACCCCTTCAAATCAGCATTTCTATACCTTTAGGTAAATATCTAATAGTGTAATTGCTGTATCATAAAGTAGTTTTATTTTTAGTTTTGAGGAGCCTCCATACTGTTCTCCAGGGTGGCTATACCAGTTTGCATTCCCCCCAAAGGGCAAAAGTATTCACCTTTCTCTACATCCTCACCTACATCTGTTGTTTCTTGTGTTGTTAATTTTAGCCATTCTGACAGGTGTGAGATAGTATCTAATTGTGGTTTTTATTTTTATTTCCCTGATAATGAGTGAGGTTGAGTATCTTTTCATGTGTCTGTTAGCTATCTGGATGTCATCTTTGGAGAAATGCCTAATCATGTCTTCTGCCCATTTCTAAACTTTGTTGTTTGGGTGTTGAGTTTGACAAGTTCTTTATAGATTTTATATACTAATCCTTTATAGATAGGGTGTTTGCAAATATCTTCTCCCATTCCATAGGCTATCTTTTAGTTTTGTTGATTGTTTCCTCAATATCACTCATCATCAGGGAAATACAAATCCGAACAGCAATGAAGTAGACCACCTCACACCTGTCAGAACGGCTAACATTAACAACTCAGGCAACAACAGATGTTGGCGAGGATGCAGAGAAAGAAGATCTGTTTTGCACAGCTGGTGGGAATGCAAACAGTATAGATGTTCCTCAAAAAATGAAAAACAGAACTACCCTATGACCCAGCAATCTAGGTATTTATCCGAGGGATACAGGTGTGCCGCTTCAAAGGGGCACATGCACCCCAATGTTTATAGCAGTGCTATCAATAATAGCCAAAGTGTGGAGAGAGTCCAGACATTTGTTCCTATAAAGAAGGTGTGGTATATATATACACAATGGAGTATTACTTGGAAATCAAAAAGAATGAAATCTTGCCATTTGTAACTATATGGATGGAACTAGAGGGTATTATGCTAAGTGAAATTAGTTAAAGACAAATATCATATGACTACACTCATATGAGGACTTTAAGATACTAAACAGATGAACATAAAGGAAGGGAAGCAAAAGTAATATAAAAACAGGGAGGGGGAGAAACATAAGAGACTCTTAAATATGGAGAATAAACAGAGGGTTCCTGCAGGGGTTGTGGGAAGTGGGATGGGCTAAATGGGTAAGGGCATTAAGGAATCCATCTACTCCTGAAATAATTGTTGCACCATATGCTAACTAACTTGGATATTTAAAAAAAAAAAAAAGATATTAAAAAAAAAGAAAAAACCTGTTAAGCAAATTTCCTTAAACACACACACACACACACACACACACACACAAGAAAAGTTTTCACTTGTAATTTGCTCACATAAACCTCCTGCCCTCTTTTCTCTCTCTTCATCTTCCGGGACTCCTATGATCCGAATGTTAATCCTGTTCACTGAGTAGCTGGGTGGGTTCTCTCAGTCTTGTCTTGTGATCTTTGGGCTTTGTTTCCCTCTTCTATCAGCTTCATGAGTTTATATAATTTTGTTTTCTATATCACCGATTCACTGCCTGTTCGTCCTTCCTTGCTGCCACGGCCTCCGTTGGAGATTGCATCTCAGCTATAGCATTTTTATTTCAGCCTGAGTAGATTTTAGTTCTCTTATCTCTGCAGCAACGGATTTTCTGGCATATTCTTGCTTTTTTTTTTCAAGCCCAGCTAGTACTCTTATAATTATGGTTTTAAATTCTACTTCAGACATCTTATTTATATCACTGTTGATTAAATCTCTGGTCATGAGTTCTATTGCCTGTTCGTTCTTTTCAGATGAGTTTCCCCATCTTGTCATTTTGTCCAGAAAAGAAAAGAGCAAAGAAAGAAAAGACTACACAAACAAAAAACAAACAAAGAAACAAACAAAACACTAAAACAAACAATAAAACTAGATCCTGGCTGTGTTTTGGTCTGCTTGATAAAAGGATCTAGATCCAAAAATAGAATAAAACAAACAAAAAAGTAAAATAAAATAAAACAATAAAATAAAAATTACAAAAAGAATATATATAAATGTACATATAAAAATAATAGTAAAAAGTAAAAAGGGAATTGATAAAAATAGGCAAATAACTGAAAACATAATAATAATAAATAAAGAATAAAAGTAAGATGGAGGTTAGACCCCAGCTCCCCTGGAGCTGAGGTTTCCCAGCGTTCTCATCTTGATGGAAGGGGGTGGTCTGCGCCCTCCTTCTGAGGGAGGGGCCTGCTGCCCCTGCTCAGGCTGGCTGCCTTGAGCGGAAATGCGCCTCCGGGGATTTGGAGGGCCGGGCTTGGTGTGTGTGACTCTGGCTTCCGCTAGGTGGCCCTGGTCTGCTCCCTGAAAGTTTTCAGCTTTGACGGACAAGATGATGATGGGGGTACCCCACTCCCTAGCCCTGGGGCTGAATCCTCGCACCCCCACTCTTCAGGGAACCCTCACAGGGAACCCTCAACCACCCTGTTGTGTCCCCAGTTTCCCTCCAACCCAACATTCACCCTGCCTGTGTCCAAGCTTTTTTTATTTCAGGCACAGGACTGAGTTTCAAAACTCCCAATTTTAGGGGTTTCCACAGCACGCAGTCATGCTGCCCCTCCGGCAGAAGGAAAAAAGCAGTGGTGGGACTGTGTGGCCGCTCGGTTTATGTCAGAACAGAGCAGAACGCAGGAACCCCTGCTTGCGGCCCTCAGGCGGAGAGAATCCCCACCCTGGAGCCGGGAAGCACACTACCCATGGGCAGGCCCCTCCTCAGGACCCACGGGGTCCTCGGACCACACTGTCACTCCTGGGATTCTCCCCCATTCACCGCTCCAGCACCTTTAATCCAGGCGCCTTCCCCATGGCGGCCGACGGCTTATACTACTTGGGGGTCGCCTCCTTAATCCGGCTCCCATCCTGCAGCCAGGCCCCGAGCAAGATCTCTCCTAGTAAACTCTCTGCACCTCTTTCCTTCCAAGCAGTGGTCCCTTTTCTGCATGCATTTTGCAGTTTTTATTCATTCAACCCTGCAGTTGACTCCTCTGGTGTTTGGAATGATTTGATAACTATCTAGCTGTGGTGAAGGGATGACACCAATTTAGGGTCTCCCGACTCCGCTTCCATCTTAACTCCTAGACCACGTTTTAAAAAATCCATTTATCTGTTGATGAACATTTGGGTTTCTTCCAAAGGGCGATTGTGAATCACGCCGCAATGAATATGAGCATGCAAATATCTCTTTAAGATCTTGCTTGAATTCTTTTGGATACATATCAAGCAATGGGATGGCTGGATCATATGCTAGTTGATGAGGTTTTGGGGTAATGGTGGGTTCGTGGGGTTCAGAGCTGATGGCCAAGAAAGAATTCTTGAAGACATCTTTGGTGCAAACTGGTGATTTTACTGAAGCATGGAGACAGGACCCGTGGCGGGAAGAGCTGCCCTGGGACTGGGGAAGGTGGTTCATTATGTACCACGACACCAGGGGCGGCGAAGTCAGGAGGGACGTTTCCAGACACTTTCGTACGCTAAAGACTCACAGATCACTGGAGGCCTGGCTGGTGTCAAGCTAAGGTTGTTTTTCCCTCTAGCAAAGCATTGACGTGAAGACAGGAGGGAGTCCTGGAGAAACGCTTCACTCTGCCTGCTTCAATATTGGTCAATGGGCTGCAGGTTATAATGACATTTAATTTTGTCTCCCATTTCCTTCTTGCCTCTGTTCCCCACATCACCGTGGAGGGGCGGGTGAGGCTGGGGCTCCAGGAAACAGTCTGTAGGTTTCGGGTGATTAGGCTGTTGATAAGATTGCCTTTGTCTTGTAATTTACTAAAATATTTGTAAACTGATGGACACTCTATCAGTTTCACCATTTGTTTTCTGTCCTTTCCTTTGTCCTTGGGCAGCATGGAGTGCCTGAGGAATGTCACATGTATCCCACCGGGGGGCAGGGGAGTGCGGAGGGGTGAGGCTAGCTTCTACTTTGCCCACACCTTCCCCCACGCTCCCTCCTCAGTGTTTACAGTTCTAATTTGTTTTGTGAAAACTCTGCAGTGTTTTCCATAAGGGCTTACACTCCCACCCACAGTGGGAAAGATAGAACTTGGGGACGGGGGAGATGGTGAAGGAGGTGAGGGGGACTGAGAGGACACTTGTCACCATAAGCACTGAGGAACGTATAGAATCGTGAATCGTTACATTGTACACCTGAAACTAACACACACTGTATGTTAACTATACTACAATTAAAAAATAAATAGAGCTTGGTGCATATCCATCTTAGGCTTTGAACTGTAATCAAAATTTTATGTAATGATAATATTTTTGCTCATGTATGGTGTCATAGTCTATGTATCATATTTCCTTTGGCTTCTTGTTTCAACGTTCCGACTTCAAGGTGATAACAATCGACGTATTAGATGTTCTTTTATTTTTAATTATTTATAATTTTGCATTGTATGGATATGTTAAAAATAACATCAGTTCTCTTGTTGGTGAACTTCTATAAATTATAATGTTGCAGGGTAATCAGTTCTAGACAAAAAGCTTTTCCTTTCAGGAATTTGAAGAATTATTCCATATAATCAGACTTTTGTTATTGGATTGAAAATTATGCCACCATTTTAATAGCCCTCTCACTGTGGGTGATCGATGTTTCCATGCTGATTGTTTTCAAGATTACCTTTTGTCTTTTGAGTTCTAGCTTCATGAGGTGTGTTTAGTTTCAGGCTAAAAAATTTTTTTAATTTTTTTTAATGTTTTTTATTTATTTTTGAGAGACAGAGAGAGACAGCGTGAGCAGGGGAGGATCAGAGAGAGAGGGAGACAATCTGAAGCAGGCTCCAGGCTCTGAGCTAGCTGTCAGCACAGAGCCCGACGTGGGGCTTGAACCCGCGAACCGTGAGATCATGACCTGAGCCGAAGCCGTATGTTTAACTGATTGAGCCAAACAGGCGCCCCTAAAAATTTGTTTTTATCCTCTATGTGCTCTTTTTTACTTTATTAGTTGATAACACACATGTTTCATCAACTCTTACACATAATAGTATCTTTTCAAATGTGCTTCTCCTTGTCCTCTATTGTCTCCATTTTGGGTATATGTATATTAGATCGCTTCAGATATTCCCTGTGTCCTCATCAGCTCGCACCACTATCGTCAAATACCACAGGCCAATGGCTTAAAACACAGACATTTACTTCTCACGGTTCTGAAGGCTGGAGGCCCAAGATCCAGGTTTCACATCCGGTTCCTGGGGAGAGTCCTCTTGTTGGCTGCACAAGGCTGCCATCTTGCCACGTGCTCACACGGAGGAGAGGAAGAGAGGTCTCTGTGTCTCTCCTTATCAGGGCAATAATCCCACCATCAAAACCCCACCCCATGACCTGGTTACCTTCCAAAGGCCCGACCCCTCCAATACCCTCACACTGGGAATTACGGCTTCAATTTAAGGATCTTGGAGAACACAAGTCTATAGCATTCTGCCACTGTTACCCCAAATGTGTATTGCGTGAGAAATACCCTCATCCCACCCCAACAGTCTCAAGTGCCTTAACTCATTCCTGCACCAACTCGAAATCCAAACTCCAAAGTCCCATCTGAATATCATCCAGGTCAGGTCTGGGAGGGACTGGAGGCAGATTCGTGCCGAGGCGAATTCCTTTCCCCCTGTGAGTCTGTGAAACCAGGCCGGTCATGTGTTCCCACGTTGCCTGTGTGGGGCAGGTGGGTGACAGGTACCCCCCTGCCAAAAGGCAGAAAAAGGAACAAGGGAGGAGGTGAGGGGTCCTGAGCAGGTCTAAGCCCGGAGAGGCAGGTCCCATTAGATCTGAATGGGTGACAGTCGCCGTCCTGGGTGAGATGCTTGCCTGCAGGCCTATGGGGTGGGGACGTCACTTCCACAGCCTGGCGGGCTAGCACCCACCCCTCTGCTCTGGGAGAGGGACACTCATCCTGCAAAACCGAGGCCCTCGGGCCCATGTCCTCGAGGTCTGTGCTGGGATTTTCAGTCCTGATGACATCCACACCACCTCTGGGGGCTGTCTTCCCTTCTTCCAAGGGAAGCAGGTGTTCACGGCCAAACAGCTCCATCCTCCCGTTTACAGGACCCAGGAATTTGAGTCGCCCTCCTTCACTCCATCAGCCTTCTCTGTCCCCTCGTCTCAGACGGTTGGTGTCTCGGCTGCAGTGACCCTGTCTGTGCTCCTGGCCTCTGCTGGGGTGGCTGATTAAATGCACGAGCTGCACCCATGGTCTCTCTTTCAAACGGCGGCCCAGCGGCACCCTAGTGTTCATCTCCAAACAAGCTTTCCCAGTTTTGAAATGTGGATAGGCTGAGAGCTTGCCAAAGCTCCAAAGTTCTGATTCCTTTTTGATCAAGTACAGGAGCCCCTTGACAACGTGCAAACTTTGGGGTGTGGGGATAGGATCAGAACTCTCAGTAAAGATTTGGGGGTCCCCTAACCCCAACTGTTTAAGAGCCCCTGGTTTGGAAGGCATGAGGCACTTAAGACCGTGATCACACTGCACGGCTGTCCTGTGTGAGCCCTCCCAGCCGCGCGCTTCCGGTAGGCTCAACCCTAAAACCCCAGGGTGTGGCCAGGCCGGCTGACAGCCCAGGCTGGTGGCCGGTGGTCGGCTCCTGGCCCAGTGTGACTCAGAATATGGGTTTTCTGTCCACCGTATGCGGCCGTGCCCTCCAGGGTTAATGGGCTCACAATCCAGACGTAAGTGCTGAGCCTGGGGCCCACTGTGCCCCGAGAAGTTGTGTCCTGTCACTTCACGCAGGGAATACCTCCCCGCCTCACTGCACTTGTCACACAGGGTCTTTGATCCCAGAGCAAACATGGGGGCCGACTTACATCATGGAGGTGGACGCGGATGTGGGCTCAGGCGATGGGTCTGTTAGTCAGGCACCAGCTTTCCTGGGCTCCTGCCTCTGCTCCCTGACGCCCGGGCCCTGCTCGCAGGAGCCCACCTGTCTGTGGTAATCACCTCACCAGGGGGGAGCAGTGGGCTCTGCCTGCTGATCTACACCCTCAGGGCAGGTGGCCGCAGCCCGGCTGGCCGCACTCGGGGGGAACTGCACATGGAAGTCAGGGTTGTGGCTTGCCGGGCATGGGCCCCAGAAAGACAGGTGCGTGGCGGAGGCCTGAAACACTGATGTCTAGACTCAGGACAGGCATATCCTTCCAGAAGGGACTTCCCAAGGTCTCTTTTGGGTCCTGACCCCCACCCAGATGCTGGCAGGTGCTCCCTGCAGGCCTCAGACTCTGTGCACAGGGGATGCATGGCTCCACCTCGCCCACTCTGAGAGTACCTGGCCATCATCCCCCATTGAGGGGCCTCTTCTCAGACAGGGGACGGAGAGGTGACCCACACCTGACATAGGGACTCTTCCCTGGGACTCACCCCTGTGGTTGACCTGCATTCCTGTCTCCCATACGGCGGTCCCCACTTCCTCCCCCAGACACTGGACAGGTTTCCACACCTGGGCAGGGCCAGACATCTTGTCGGACTCACCAGCCCACAGGTGTTGACCCTGGAAGGCCCACAGGGAGCGAAACCAAGGACTTTGATGAGACGAGGTCAATGTTCAGGACCATGGACAAGACGTGCCCTCGCTGTTCTGTAATCCACAAAACGGATTTCTATTTCTTCAGAATTGAAAGTTGCAAAGAACATCAAGAAGTAAGAGTTTGAGTGGCTGACAGTCATAAAGTCAGGGAAGTAACCGCTGTCTGCAGGGTGTCCGGAGGAGAGGCCCTGGCCCAGGGGCAGCACGGCTGTGGCTTGACTGAGAGGCAGATGCTGGGCAAACTTTGGTACATGATGTTGACCAAAGAAAGCTTGGCCAGTGACGCCAGCCAAAGGCCATCCCAGCAAAGGCAGTAACTACCCGTCTTCACTATCCCCACCCAGGAGTCAAAGCATTGGTTGAAGAAACAGACTTGACAGCCAGTGAGGCTCTGGGTCTCCCGGGGCTGAGTTCAACCTGCGAGGAGTCACCGTTTTCCGAGTCACAGACTGCATATCCTAACGACAACGTTTACCAACGTGCTGCCCGAGCGGCCTTGTCTGGAGGGGGTCGTTAAGCATGGGCCTGATCGACGTGCTCCCAGGAGGACTGGGGCCCTCTGGGCTGCGGGGACAATCCACAGTCACTCGGGGGGGCCGGTAGTGTCCCCGGCACTGCCATCGCTCCCCAGACGGCAGGGACACAAGGGGACACAGGCAGAGGACAGCCTCTCGGAGAGCACACAGCCGGCTCCTGCTGTCTCTTCACCTCCACTGTCCAGGCGGCGACCGAAGGCACCAGCTTCCTGCTTTCACAGGAACTCCGGGCAGCACACGACGTCCAGGGCCATCTCCAGCAGGAACGTCCCACATCTGGAGAAACAGAGGATGGTCCACAGAAGTCACTGGAAGTCTTGTTTTAGGGCAAACCTTAAATCTTCTGAGATGTGCTTCCTAGTTCATTGGGGTTATGAAATGATGTTGATGATGTTCGAAAAACAAAAGATTGGCAACCTCATGAGAAGCTCCTGGAGGGAGTCGGGGGTCCTGAGGAGCATGCCGACTGTTGACACGGCAGGAACACAGGCGTGACCTGTCCAGGACGCCTCCCTGCGGACCAGCCCTCCGCGCGGTTGCATGGACACTGCCCAGAGCCAGGCCCACGGTGTCACAGCCGGTAAGCGCTGCCTGGCGGCTCCGCCTGAGTATCACAGCTGCAACCACAGGTTCAGACTCAGACACTGACGGGCCAGGAAGAGCTGCTGCCCGCTGCCCCTGAGCGCTCGCTGGATGGGAGGGGCTGGGCCTGGGGGGGGGGGGCGTCACCGTGCTAGTTCTAGTCCCGCCCCACACAGCCCCTCTCCTGCGTCCTGGGTCTCTGAGAATCCCTGTGGGCTGGCCCAGAGAGCAAGTGCAGTGGGGACCCATGAACTCCCGCGATTCCCCGGATAGACACGTCTCCAGCAGCCCAGGGTTTGTGTTTTCAGGGCATCCCCTCACGATTACTCTAGCAAGTACAGAAGACTGAGAACTACAACAGGAAATTAATGTTTGAAAAGCTCACTCCAATGATATTTGAAGAATCCACATAAAGTAGCTAAAATAAACATGATTGCATTTTACTCTACTAGGTCCAAACTCTAAGCTTTAAATAACATAACGATGACAACGAGAAAAAGAAAGTCTCCAAATATTTGAAAAGCAGGATGCGCACTCCTAAATAATTCATGGCTAAAACAAAGATCTCAAGGAAATTTTTTAAATACACAGAACTAAATGAAAATGAAAATACAACAAATAAAATGCGGTAGGATCCATGGACGCCTGGGTGGCTCCGTAGGTTAAGTGTGTGACTCTTGATTTTGGCCCAGGTCATGATCACACAGTTTCTGAGATTAAGCCCTGATGATAGCACAGAGCCCACCAGGGATTCTCTCTCTCTCTCTCTCTCTCTCGCTCTCTCTCTCTCTCTCTCTCTGCCCCTCCCCCATTAACACCCTCTCTCTCTGCCCATCCTCCACTGGCATGTGCACCTGTGTAAACTCTCCCTCTCTCTGTCTCTCAAAACTAATAAACTTTTTAAAAAAAAAGTGGTAGAATCCAGAGGGAAACAAATGGCACTAAATGCCCATATTAGAAAAGAAGAAAGGTCTCAAATTAAAAAACCTTTCCACTGAAGGAAACTAGAAAAAAATAGCAAAATAAATCCAATACATGAAGAAGGAAGGAAATAACACACTATGATTAAATGGAGTTTTTTCTAGGAATGCAAGCCTGGTTTAATATTTTAAAAAATCATCACTGTAACCTACCATAGTAAGAACCCAGAGAAAAAAGCCCACATGGTCATATCAGTTAATGCGGTAAAGCATTTGGCAAAATTCAACACACACCCTGTTAGAGACTGTCAGGAAACTTGGAATAGAAGGGCACGCCCTCAACTTATCTACAGATAACACCATATTTAATGGTGAGAGAGTGGATGCTTCTCCCTGAAGTTCAAAAATGAGACCAGAACGTCCATTCATCTCTCTGTTTTAACTTAGTACTGTAGGTACTATCCAGCGCAGTATGGCAAGAAAAAGAAATAAAAGCAAACAGATTAGAAAGAAAGAAGTATTACTGTCCATATTCATTGATGACATCCCTGGTTACATAGAAAATCCAAAGAAGTCTATAAGAAAATGCCTAACAAATGAGAATCACTTTATCAAAGTCTCAGGATACTAGATCAACACATAAACATGAAGCATATTTCCTAATACAAACAATGAACAACTGGAAACCAGAATTAAAAACACGATGCACAATGATTCCAAAAACTGAGAGACTTCATTATAATTTTTTTAAAAGACCATCTGTATGATAAAACCAATAAAACTTCAATGAAACGAACCAAACAAGACCTAAATAAACAGAGACATATCACATTCACACGGCTTGGAATACTTAGTATAGTAAAACGTCAATTTCCCGCAGAATTCTTTTGTCAAAATATAGAGAGGAAAGGTAAACGTAAAGGAACAGAGTAGCTAAAACTGTTTTGAGAAAGCGGAATACATTTGAAGAATGTTAAAGCTATAAAATAGGCCAGTGTGGTATTGGTGGAGGGATAGGTATGTGGCTCCATGGACAGGACAGAGAATACAGAAATGGTATTTTACGGCAATCCAGTGTTTTGCAAAAGTGCAAAAGCAATACCATAGAAAAAGGATAGTGTTTTTAACAAATACTAAAATTAATTCAAAATGGGTAATAGATTTAACTGTAAGATGGAAAATTTTGAACCTCTCACAAGACAGGCTGGAGACCATCTTTGGTGCTAAGGCCTACTGAAGAGCTCTTAGACACAACAAAATCACCAGCCATGAAAGAAAAAAATATACAATTGGACTTCATCGAAATTAAAACTTCTCCTGTAGGAAAGGCTGGGTTAGGGATGAAAAGAAGCTACGGTTTGGAGAAACTATCTGACCTCCCAGGAGCAGGAAGGGATTTTTCCCTGTTTTCACTTGAAAACCTAAGAAGGCTCCTGGAGGAGACACTTGTAAGTGTGGGACCCCCAGGGCTGGCCCCCCCCCCCGCCCCGAGCCGGGGACTCTCAAGGTCACCTGCACAGGCCCCAGCGCTGCCCCAGCTCCCCCGCGGGGCCGGCTCTCCCTGCTGCCGGGTCCCTGAGGTTTGCCCTGTACTCAGTCCTCTGCTGGGTCCAAGAAGAGCTGTTGGTTGTTAGTTTGTTCCGTTTTTTTCATGTTTTGAGGATGGGCGTAATGGCGTCCAAGCTCCTTGGGCTCCAGACTGGCGACAGAAAGCCTGGAATTTTCTTGTTAGCTCATTCTCAGTTCTGGAGCTTGTCTGGGGTGGACTTGGCAATGAGGGCCCACGGTCTGTGCCAGTGCCCCATCCAGGAGGGCAGGGAGGCCCCGATGGCAGACCTTCCACGTCCCTCTCCCCACTGACGCCCCCAGTGCCCCCAGGCCCCGGTCCCAGCTCACCGGCCCTCTGCTTGGCCCCTTCCCTCCACCTCTACCTCAGTCTGCCTGCTCGGGAGCGGGCATCTGGGACTCACTCTCGGGACAGCTGGAGGGAGCCTTTCCCTGGTGTCTGAGGGAGGGCGGGCAGGGTAACAGGCCGCGGGCCGCCTGCTGGAGCCGGAAGAGCGAGGCGCTCCAGCTCTCCGAGAGAGAGAGGCGCAGGTTCGAGCCCTGGTTCCTGCCCTGTCTGCTGCCAGGCTTCGTCTGCTCTTCAGGAGGAAGCTAAAGCCGGATGATGGCACCGAGCACTCAGGGTGGCGGCGACGGGGAAGCTGGTCGGGCTGAAAGCTGGTTGTTCGGTCGTGTGGGTGAGGCACGTGTGGGAGGGCTCCAGAGGCCCGAGGACCTCCGGGAGGGGCAGGGACCCGCCCGGCGGCGGCACCAAACAGCAGGCTCCAGAGCTTGAACCACGCTTGTCCGGGTAGCTTGGGACCAGTGCAGCTGCTGACACTCCCGCTCCACTGCCCGAGCTGCCCGGGCCGGTGAGAGTGTGGCCGCTGGCAGCCCTGGGCCAGAGCCGGTCTCCCCCCAAGGGAAGCAGTCCTCATTCCCCTTCCAGAGACAGCCGAGCTGCTGGCGGGCACGCAGCCAGGCGTGGGGCACTGCGCTACTGGGGGTCTGGCCAGAGGGACGGCCTGGGCAAGGGCCTGAGCCATGGTGTAAGCCCTGGGAAGAGATTTTTAAAGTTTATTTATTTACTTAGGGAAAGAGAGAGAGAGAAGGAGAGAGAACCCCAAGCAGGCTTAATGCTGTCAGTGCAGAGCCCAACACGGGGCTCGAGCCCGGGAACCATGAGATCATGACCGGAGCCAAACCCAAGAGTCAGACGTTCAGCTGCCTGAGCCCCCCGGGGGCCCCGGAAGACACTGTCTTGAAGCCTCCCAAGATCAGCCTGGAAGGGCCTCCTGCACGAGATTGAGAGCCCAGTGGGAACAGCCGTGTGAGTCCACTCGTGCTCACCTGCCGGCGAGCTCCGGGAGGTTTAAGCCCTGCCAGAACTGGGAGGAATGTGCCCCGAAGCCTCTGCGTGGACGTGCGTCCGGTAGGAGCTGTCCCGCCTTCCCGTGGTCCGGGGGCTGGAGGGGCTGCGTGCCCGGCTGGCGCTCCGCGGGCCACACCAGGGCAGTCTGCCAGGAAGGATGCACTGGAACATCGCTTCAAGGCATGTCGCCTGGCCGCTGTGTCCCGGTCAGCTGAGCAGGAAAGGGGACACCGGGATCCAGCCGCTGGGGCTGCGCAGACGCCTCGGCAGACTGGTCTGTGGGAAGCAGGGAATGACTTCACACGGAGTGGGGCCCCTTCCCACTGGGGAGAGTGGGGCCATGGGGCCAGGTGAGGAAGGGGCTGGCAGTCGGCTCTAGGAACAGAGGTCTGAGGACTGCCAGCCTGAACGTCGGCTCTCAGCCTGGCGTCCGACCTCCTCTGCTTCTGACGGACTCTCCTAGACCCTCTGTGTGGGAGAACCCTCAATGCTGCTGGCCAGAGCCCCCCCCCCCCCCGCCCGGCCTGGGTCATGGCTGGCCAGTCCAGCTCAGTCACCCCGCACCCGGAGAACCTCTGTCCACCTCAATGGGGAGTCGGTCCTCCCTCCTCTAAACCTCTCGAGTGATGCTTCTCTACTTTGGGGGGAACTCTGGTTCTCTTGCAGTGTAGACATCTAGTGAAATGGGCTGAATTGTACACTCCAAAATGTATATATTGGAGACCTAACTCCCAGGGCCTCAGAATGTGGCTGCATTTGGAAGTGAGGCCTTTATGGAGGGGATTAACATGAGGTCTCTAGGTCGGCCCTGATCCCATATGACCAGAGTCCCTGTGAAAAAGAGATGAGGACACAGACACACACAGAGTGGTGACCCCGTGAGGACACAGGGGAAGATGGCATCTACACGGTAGGGGAGAGGCCTCAGGGGAACCCAGCCCTGCCCATGCCTGGGTCTCGGACTTGCAGCCTCCAGGCCTTGGAGATGATAAATTCCTGCTGTTGAAGCTGCCTAGGCTCTGGCGTTTGTTACACAGCCCATGCTGACTGACACACTTCCTCCTGAAGGCCTGTATGGTCCCCGAGGCAGGAGCAGGGTCTGGGTGGAGACAGTCTGTTCTCTTCCCAGCTGGCAGCCCTGGCTCCCTCCTGGGACAGTCTGCCTGACGAGCCCCCTGTCCTCATGCAGGGAGCCAGCTGCCTGACCTCGAGGAAGGAGGGGCACGGGGTCCCAAGACATGAGCGACATGAATCTTTTATTTGCTTTTTCAGGCTTGGCTTAGGGGATGGGAGCTGATGGACAGGAAAGTGCAGGAGAAGGAAGCACTGAGAGCCAGTGGGGCTGGGGAAGGGGAGGCGTGGAAAGTTCCAGCAAGGTGACTGGGGCCTGAGGCAGAGAGCAGGACGGAGGGCCTCGGCGGGTCACCACAGGGCCTGCTGCGGGTCCCTGAGCACCAAGAGCAGCAGAAACCAGGTCTGGGGAGACACGAGCACTGTGCCGTGCTTGAACGAGCCAGCACCCCGCCCAGGCTGATCTGGAAACAGGGTCTGAGGTGCAGCCGTGGGATCCGGGGGAGGTGTGAGCCTCTGGATCTTGTCAATCCAGTTGGTGAAGTAGTCGACCCTGGTGAAGACGCTGGGGTAGATGGGGTGCCGGCAGTCCAAGCCCCAGCTGGCCAGCCCCACCAGAACCCAGGCACCGAGGTCACAGACCAGGGGCCCCCCGGAATCGCCCTAGGAAAGAGAAGGGAGTTAGTGTGGGTGACTGAGCAGGGTCTGAGAGCACCAGGTGGCAGGGGGGACCCGTCTGTGAACGTCTGGACCGGCATCGTACTATGGACCCATCAGAGTGACATGGTGGCCTTGGAAACGCACTCCAGGGTGCTCCCCATGGACCCCGAGGACAGTCGCAGATCTGTATCCGTCAGCATGTGGACTCCATCCTCTGCTCCTGCTCCCCAGGAGCCCTGGTGGCCCAGAGGAACCAGCAGGGCCCAGATGTGAGGAGGCAGCCCTGGGGGGGAAATGAAGGCCACACTGTTCCCGCAGAGCAGGGGCTGCGCCGAGTCCTCTGCGGGAACCTTGGAAGGGGAGGCTGTCCGCACCCCCACTTCGAGAGTGAGGAAGTTGTTTGTGGTCCCAGTGCCGATAAGTGACAGTCAGGCCAGCGCAGGTCCACCCGCCCCACGATCTGAGCACTGGGCCGTCTGCAATGCCCACCCCCCCACCCGCTCCCCAGAGCTGTTTCCAGCACCCGCACAAGTCCAGATGGCCTCTTACGGACAGGGCGTGGTGGCTGGAAGGCTAAGGGGGTGCTCCCCAGTGTCCAGCCTGGGTGTCCCCTGAGGGGCAGTGGGGTGGGGTGCACCGCGGATGTCCAGCAGGCAGGCTGATAGGGCACCGGCTCTGAACGCCACAGGCGTGACCTCCACAGCGGGGGGAGCTCGTGGGGGCGAGGCCCGGAGGGAGATCTAGGGTGACAGCCGTGTAGGGACTCGGGTGGTGAGCCCAGTGGGGGGCTGGGCCAGAACGTCCGCATCACCGGCTGAGGCCTGGGAACCGAGAAACCAAGCCTCCCTCCCACCCGGCGGCGGCGGGCGGCCGAGCTCCTGCCCTGACTCCGCAGCGGCCGCCAGCGAGGCCTCCCCACGCAGACCCCCCGTGCCTCCTGTCCGGGTTTCCTGGGACTCCGTCACACATGACCGCAGCGGACACTCCCCTCGAAGCTCTGGAGGTCAGAGTCCGAGGCCAGCTGTCTCCGAGCCTTTCCCCCAATCTTTTCACAGCGCCAGGCATTGGGTTTAGGGCCTCTGAGTGGTCTCATCTGGAGACCCTAATCACATCTGCGGAGACCCTACGCGGTTCCCGGGAAGGTCACAATCTAAGGTTCCAAATGGATATGAATTTGGGGGACAGCACTCGGACCACTGCAGCATCCTTTCGACAACCCCACGAAGCAGGCATCGGGATGCCACGCAGGCTCCAGGGTGCAGCCCGAGGTCCCAGGGTGGGGACACGTGGCAGGGCCGTGTCTCCGACTCCGGAGCCCGCCCCTCCCCCCACTCCTCTCCACTCCTTGGTGCCTTCCAGGCAGGAAGTGGGCGCACAGACACCCGCTCTGGAGGCTGGGCCCTGACAGCGTGCTGGGAGCCCGGGTGGGCTTGGACTTGGGACCCTGGCAGGGCGAGCACAGGCTGGCCACGTGCCCTCTCTGGGTGGGCTTGCCCACCTGCGGGATGGGGCCGCACAGAGAGGGGAAAGCAAGCTTCACAATCCAGTGGGCTGTGCCCCGCGGCAGACACCCACCCAGAATATACAAAATTACAAGGAGCACCTTGAAAGAAAAAGACAGACACCCCAACAGGAAAGTGATGGGGTGCGGGGTGGAATCAGAAGGGAAATTTAACTGAAGAAGATATCCAACGACGACAAAAACAGGACAATTAACTTAATCCATCATCAGGAAGACACAAATAAACCACAGGAAGATGCCACGACACACACACACTGGCGTGAGCACAGACGGACAGCGCAAGTGTGCCGAAGACGCGCCCTCATCCACTGCTCGAGGCGCTGGGGCCGCGGCTCCGCGCCCCCAGCATCTGCCAGAGCGGGGCCTCCACACACCTGTGAGCCCGACGACTCTACTCGTGGGCTGCCGTGAACAGAGAGGATAAACGGCAGAGGAAACCCTTGGAAGTGAACGAAATGGAAAACTCAGAAGCTCCTAAAATGCTCCTCAACAGCGGAACCAACAGCAGGACTGAGGGCACCGACGGGACGCACCCCACGGGCGGAGGGACCGCAGGCTGTTCGCCCAGCCGCCGCGCTGCCCGCTGGACGGAACCGCACGCAGGGAGGCTCAGCGGCTAGCGCTCGGTGGTCACGGTGGCGCCTGGGGCCCTCGGGTGTCAGCGAGTGTGGACTGTGCATCAGGGAGTCGGTCCCGTGTGTCAGTACGCGGACTCACCGCTGCACCTGGCAGTCACACACGCCCCTGTGTGTGTTGCACTTGAGTGAAAAGCTTGAAATGCGCTCACAATGGCTGCTGTTTGAGGGTCCTGCCGGCAGATGCCCTCGTGGGGCTGGGGAAGGGGCTAGCGGGGGGACACTGCTGGGCACCGGGACACAGGAAGGCCCACGGGTCTCCACGGACAGACCAGAAGCAACACCAGCCCGCCAGGGAAACTGAGGCAAACAGGCACGGGAAGAAGAGAAACTCACTTGGCAGATGGCCCTTCCTGCGGAGAAACTGCCGGCGCACAGCATCTCCTCTTGCACAGAGTAGGTCTCGCTGTCGCTAAGCTTCGGTCTGTACAACATGTTACAGACCTTGTTCTCCACCAGGCTCACCTTCCCCTCCTGGAGCCGGAAGGGCGGCTGCAGGTGTTCTGTGTGGACAGGAAGGGGCCGGGGACGCGCAGGCCACCGTGAAGCCCGCGGCCTGCTCAGCCCAGGGGGCCTCCACCGCGGCTGCGGCCTTCCCTCCCTCCCAGGCTCCTGTCCGTCTTTCACGCGGCCGCGCCCTTCCGTCCCCTGCCCCTGGCGCGGCCACAGGGAAGGAGGCAGATCCCGGCGGGCGCCGTTCTCAGGGCCCTGGCCTGACCCACCCCCCCAGGCCTTCACACACCACATCCACTTGGCCGCCATCGCCCTTCCTCCGGTCCTTCACCCACTTCTCATGCTTGTGTCCGCCCCTCCGTCACCGCCCACCAGCCACTCCCCTCACAGCCACGAGCCCCAGGCAGCCACCAGCCCTCATCTGTCCTCATGCTGGGTGTCTTGACATAGGGCGCATTGTTGTTGGGGACACGGGGCGAGGGAGGAACGTGGAGGGATTATGGGGACACGGGGCAAGTGAGGACGGCATTGTGGGGACACGGCGTCAGTTAGGAACGTGGACGGGATTGTTTGGGACTCAGGGTGAGGGAGGGAGGATGGCCTTGGCGCTGGGGCAGGAAGGAGGCTGGTGGCTGGGGCGGCGGGGAGGGAGGGGGGCCAAGGTCAGGAGCACATGACTGCCGGGGCAGGGTCCTGGATTGTTCTAAGAGTCCACACAGCTGTCAGGCCCTGGGGTGCTGAGCAGGGAAGCAGCGCAGCTCTGGGTTTAAAGCAAGCAGACAGCCGTGTGGACACTCAGGGGGACACGGAGGCGGAGCTGGGAGACAGCGCTGGAGGCACGGTGGACACGGCGGTCTGTCACACCAGGGAGGAGGGCGGAGGATGCACCGAGGCCAGGTGGGGCCGCTCCGACCAGCGAGCCGCTGTCCCCGCCCTCCAGGTGGAGCCAGCCGCTGCCTGCGCGTGCATGTGCGCGTGCGTGAGAGAGGGAGCGAGCGAGCGAGAGACCGAGACCGAGAGAGTGCTGGAGGCCCAGCCGTCCTGTGATGGGACAGTCCCCCAGACCTGAGGACCTCGGAAGCTTTAGAATCAAGCACACACTTTTCCGAACTAGAACTAAAACGGTCCCGTCCGAGGAAGAGACGCGGAGAGCCAAGGTCCCTGCCGCTTGCCCAGGGGCCCCCAGGGCTGAGCCTCGCCCCCCCCCGCCCCCCTCCGCCCCGCAGGCCTCACGGTCCTCGCCGAGCATCCCCCAGCCGGAGATCCAGCAGGCCGTGTCGCCGGACAGCTGCACGCCGGGGCCCGGGAGGCAGGCGGGGGCCACGCGGGCCGTGAAGTGCACGGGCGCGCGCAGCCGCAGCATGGCGATGTCGCTCCCGAAGGGGTGATGCTTCTCAAAGTCCGGGTGCACGACGATCCGGCTCAGGGGCGCCTCCTGGGCGTGCGGGCCGCGCTGGTGCAGCTCGGTGCTTCCCAGCACCACGCGGTAGTGCGCCGGGGCTGCGGATTTGCTGGCGGGAACGGCTCATGGTCACCGTCCCGAGGCGGCCTGCCCCCTCTCCCTGCCCCTCACCTACCTGCCCCTGCCTGCGGGAGGCTCCTCTTCCCAACCTTCTTGGGACTGACTGATCTATCCCCGACAGACCGGAGACACGTGGCCTCCCCGTCAGGCTGTGATTGGAGGAGCCGGGACTCCTTGCGCTCAGGGCCGCTTGGTGGGGCCTCGAACCCAGGCCTTCCGCTTCCAGGGAGCTCCGGCTCAAGCCTGGCTGCTGCCTGACCCCTCCCAAGGCTCCACACGGCCTGACTTTGGCCCCACGTCTTCCCTGCCCTCTCCTCCTATGGACACCTTCCTGCCTGAGGGCTGTGTGCACACTGTTCATAAGCATCCACAAGGGCTGTGTTAAATGAGCAGATGGGTGCAGGAAATGAAGCCGAGTCCCTGGAACACGAGTGAGGCAACCTCCGCCCTGCTGGCTGCCCCGAGGCCTGCCGCCTGGAGAGCCCTCCCCCTGCCCGGTGCCCAAACCCTTCCCTTCCGCCTCCACCCACGTTTGCTGCGGTACCTCTTCTGGCCTCCCTCCCATCCATGGGACCCTTCCTTCTCACCCACGCTGGGCTTTGTCTTCTGCCAACATAGAGACACCCCCCACCATGGCCCAGAGGGCCTCATATGTGGCACAGGGTAGGTGCCGACAGGCCTCTGAGCCCTTAAAGCCAGTCAGCTCCTGAACTCCAGCTCCCTGACCTGGGCTGTGATGCCCCTGCACCCTTGAGACCTCTTGTCATCCATTCAGAAACTGGGAGCTGACCCAGACCCAGGAGGCCCGAGGAGTCAGCCTCTTGAACAGCCATGGCACCCTCCAAGGTCAGGGAGCGCACCTCCCACCCAGGTAGCCTGGCAGAGGGGTCCCACCAGGCCCGCCTCCTCCCAGGAATGCAGTTCTGCAACAGTGATAAGAAAAATCACCCAGCTGCCGGCTGTTAGCTCAGGTCCTTGCCTACAGTCTGTCACCGAGGAATGTGGGGACGCTGAGGACAAGCCCTGGTCTGAGGAGGCAGACAGCCTGTCCACACTGCATGGCAGCCAGGACACACACTGCCGGTCTCCTGGGGCGTGTCTGTACTGGGGGTCAGGCACAGGGGCGGAGGACAGAGGGGTGAGTGGGAAGCACATGCAGGCGGAGGGGACGCTGGTCAAAGGCAGGAATGACGTGCACACTGCTCCAGAGCAAAGCCCAGACGAGCTCGCATTGGACACCCACCCAGCACCCCTTTTCTCCTCTTCCCCTGGCATCCTGCTGCCCTACTGGCTGCTCTGCCAGCACGGGGGGAAGGGAGGGGGGTGACTCACTTGAGAAAGCAGTGGGCAGTAGAAAGCAGCCAGAGGGAGTCGATGAGGACAGCCCCACAGATGTGTGAGCGGTGGTACAGCAGGCTCGCCTGCCAAGGCCAGCGGCCAGCAGGCACGTCCTGGCCCCCATAGATCTTCCCCATCACCTTGGGCCTCCCGCAGGCTGTGGAGACACACACCCCCCCGGCCCTGTCTGTCATGGAGACACCAGCGACCCAAATGACACTACCACAGAGGCCTTCCTCCACCTCTCGGATGCAAAAACCAAGGCCAAGGCTCAAGTGGCCTGGCCGAAATGCCAGGGCTGCCTGGACCCTGCCTTCACAGGCTGCTGTTGACAACCGGACAGTGGAGCGCAGGCCAGCAGCCCTGTGGTCAGGACGAGGGCCCAGGGGTCTGGTGAGGCCGGACCAGGAGGACCACGAGTGGCCACAGCAGCGTTCCCAGGGAGCCCGAGGTCCCTGGATGCACCTGCAGGGGCTGGGCAGGAGCTCCCTTCAGCTGACCCCTCGCCCACTCTGCAGATCAAAGGACTGAAGGTCTCGGATTCCCAACCCCACCCGCTGGCCCTGATGCTCCCAGGGAGGCCCTGTGCGCCCTCCACCTCACCCCGCCTCTCGCCTCTCGGGAGGGAGGTTCGGGAGCAGGAAGGAGTCTGTGGTGCTGGGTGAGCCCGGGCAGGTGACCCCCCCCACTCAGGATGCTCAGTTTCTTAAAGAGGGAGTGGGTTAGTGAAGATCGCCCTGCTTCTGGGGTGCACACGGGGGTGGGGGCAGGGCTGTGCCCAGGAGGGCCGCTCACTCGGCAGTCCCCCCCCTCCCAGCCCCCACCCAGGGCCAGGCCCTGCCACCTGCTCAGGTCCAGGCGGGTCCACCGTGGGGCCTGTGACCCGCGCCAGTGCTGGGGAGTGTGGGGGCGCCCCGGGGCGGACGGAAGGGGCGGCGGAGAGACCAAGAAACCGCATCCGCGTCCCAGCCCCTCCCGGAGCCGGAGCCCCTCCCCACACGCCGCAGCCCAACGCACCTGCTCCGGGAGCCAACGGCCGCCACGGCTGCTCGGTCGCCGCCGCCACTGCAGCTGGGGCAGCGGAGCTGGAAGCCGCGGGCCAGGACCCTCGCACGCCTGTGGGCAGCAGCAGCAGCGGCCAGAGCAGGGCCGCCAGCCAGCCTCGCCCACCGGCGGCCAGGCCCTCCTCGCCCATGACCCGGACTGCTGACCCCAGCCTGACCCGACCTGACCCCCACTCTGACCCCAGGCCAGCCAATCCCTCACCTCTCCCGCTCCCAGGCCCTGCCCTGGTCCCCACCCCCCGCCCCCACCACCTCCCAATCCTGGGCCTGCCTCCCGCCCAGAGGTACCCCACCTGAGCCCTGACCCAGGCCTGGGCTCCTCCCCCCTTCTGGTCCTGACCCCACCCCTCCTGGCTTCCTGCCCAGCTGGTGCCAACAGGGGGGCCCTGAGCGCAGTCAAGAGTTCCTATGAATTCAAGAGAAAAGACAGTAGACCCCACATAAAAAATGGCAACTGTAGGAGAGGGAATTCAAAGTGTCTGTCACAAGAAAACAGGCTAACTCCCCCCGGGGTAACTAGAAAACGGAATCGAAGCGTTACACTGGGACCCGTTCAGCCATCGAATTGCAAACCCTTTCTGGGATGGACAGAGACCCCTCCACCTCGGCTCATCAGTGACTTCTCCACAGTGTGAGGGAAGCATCCAGATCACACACGCTCCCTGTTGTCCTCTCTGGGATGGAATGTCCTGCACTGATGGTATTGGGAGTGAGTTCCTAAGGCTCCCGGTTGCTGCCTGTGTGCGCAGGGGCATTACTTTATTCCCCACTGAGTCTAGAGGCGAGAGCGGAGGGGCATTGGAGCTGTGCACGGTAGACCCTGAAATACCACTTAGTAGCTACTGCTGTTATTTAATGAAAACAGAAGCCAAGGGGCACCCGGCTTCACTTACCGGTTAAGAACTTATACTTGAACAAATTTTATTTTTTTCCATAATATTTTATTATCAAATTGTTTTCCATACAACACCCAGTGCTCTTCCCCTTAAGTGCCCTCCACCATCACCACCACCTCTTTTCCCCCCTCCCCCTTCCCCTTCAACTCTCAGTTCATTTTCAGCATTCAATAGTCTCTCAAGTTTTTTTGCATCCCTCTCTCTCCCCAACTCTCTCTCCCTCCTCCGCTCCCCGTGGTTCTCCATTAGGTCTCTCCTGTTGGGGTTCTTACCCAAACTGCACTATAGTTTACCTAACCTATACTAGTGTTAGGAAGACTCTA
>PISW01014092.1:0-22836 GCA_004023785.1 Mungos mungo
CATTAGACTCTTGATTTCAACTCAGGTCATGATCTCACAACTCTGTGCTGACAGTGTAGGCTGCTTGCGATTCTCTCTCTCTCCCTCTCTCTCTGACCCTTCCCAGCTTACATTCTCTCTTTCTTAAAATAAATAAATAAACTTAAAAAAAACACACAAGAGAGGAAAAATACTCCAAATGTAGATATCATCTATCTTTTGTAACCTGAAGAGTCAATAAAACAAGAAAACTAAATTTATCTTTAAGCTGAGCAGAAAATAATGACAACACCAAGGAAGGTCTGACAGCTCCTTCCCCTTTCCTCCTTGCTCAAGGCTGCGCCTGGGCAGAGGAAGAACTGTCCACGGTGGCTTTAAGACTCAGGAAAAAGAGCCTGTATCACTTAGATTTTGTCAGTTGCAAATAACAGAAACTGATTCTAGAATGTTTTACGATAATATTAGATTGCTCTTAGATTTGAAGAAAAAGTGGAAGGCAAGAAAGACTTTGAGAAAAAGCTAGAATCCCAGCAGCTCTAGAAATTTAGAAATAAACAGACAATTCCTTCTCAACCACCCCATCCATACCGCTAAGATAAGGAGTGTTCTAGTCTTATTCAGTTGTCCTTGTGTTGTTCAGAACAAAATTCACATCAAGGAGAAAGGGGCTGATCTTGAGTTTGTGCTCACCCGTCAGTCAGGAATTGAAATGGGTACCTTGCCTGACAATCTCACTGAAACTGCATTCAGCAGGGAAGGAGCCATTGCCCCATAAGAAAAACTAAGCTGCTATTAGAAGTAGAAATGGATGGTAGGCAGACAAAATTGACAGAAGTATAGGCACCAACCAGCCAGAGCAGGTGGATGGCTAACAAGACAAGGAGGGCAAAGGGCATGTGCAAAGGCCCACAGTAGAGAGTAGAGGGTGACACGAAAAAGACCATAAGTTCCAGGGACAACAGGTTTACTGGACCCCCTCTCACAGGACTCATAGCAATGGAGAACATTGTTTAGAATGCAACAATATTGCTTGCCTATCATTCTTCTTTCACCTATTTATATTTCAGCTGTATCTCATCTTCATGACAAAGACCTCATCTCAGGGATGGATTAATGGGGATTTCATCTCACACTCCCCTTCCAATGAAAACTTCAGACCATTTTAAGTATTATCTTCTAATTAATTCACTTATTCATTCATTCATTCATTCATTCATTCAACAACAGCTGTCTGTAGCCCGGAGGCGCCACTTAGCTTGCTGTATTGGGCTTTCAGCATCAGCAACCATGTCTTTGAGACATAACTCCAGTAGCTGAATAAGCTATTGATACAAATGTGCACACAAAGCCAGTTCTAAAGACTCCTCAAAGTTAAACATGGTCATGAAGAACATATTCAATTTGGAGGCACTTCATCAATTCCAGACCCAACCAAAAACGCAAGAGTTCTGAGGCATTCAAAACAAGAAAACACTCAAATTTTTTGCAAATGACAACTCTAGAGATTAATACATGTGTTTATGACATTTTCAAATATGCCCTAAATTAAATGTCATTATAAAAGGTGCATTATTATGTCATTGATTATATTTAACTATTGATGCCAGCCCTGTACATAAAGTCACTCTGTTATAAGTGGTACCTACCTCAAACGGAACACCCCGGTTCTATTTTTCTGGTTCCTGTTTCTACGTAGGAAGTGAAGAGATGTCTATGCACACACATACAAGTACTTACACAGTTACCCACATAACACCCTGCATGTTCTTACACCTGAGGTGGAGACTCTATACATGTGGCATGTTCATAAATGATTCACTGAGTAATAAAATCCCCTTTACCCTTTCTGAGTTTAAAGAGCATTAAGCAGTCAGAAGAAGAAAGAAGAGGAGGAGGAGGAGGAGAAAAACACATAGGGACTTGGCAAAAAGCTAAAAATAACAAGGGCTAAAAATAACAAGGAAATTTTTGAAGAGAAAATTATAAAAGTATGGTTCAAGGGGAATACCATTTTCCCAACAGCAGAGGAAGCACACATTTCTTCCTTTGGTTTCCAAATCTGAATTAAGTAGGCAGGCAAGCATGAAGAACTGTGCCTCAACTTACAGCAGCAGAGAAGGGAGTAATACCTGGACGGACTGCCAACTAGAAAGTCTACTCTGGAATAGAGAAATAGATATTTTTAATGAAAATTTAGTGCTTTTAAATATCTGTAATAATTGGAGAAAAACAACAAATGATTAATATGGAGAACCTGGATTTAATAAAAAGAAAAGCAGAATTTCTCATCTAGCCCTCAAATATTCTTACTGCATATAAAGACATAGCAAATTCAAATTAGATTTTTTAAAGTATAACCTGCCACACTGGTTTTTTTTTTAGCTTAATCACAGGAAATCTATAGCATAAATGCTTTAAATCCACATTCTAATGTATTCAGACATTCAGACTCACAAATGTTTCAAAATTGTGCCAAAAAGATACCAGCTATTTTTAATCTGCAAGCTATGAAGCACCATATTTCTCCACCCCCAGCCCTTGTCCACTACCACCGTGAACAAAAATTTCCCCAAAACATTAGGGCAGTTGTGGGAGAGATGTCATGGCTTATCCCTCCCTTCTTCAGAGATGGTGCTATTAATTAGCTGAACGAAGAACAGGAGGTGGAGTGGTTGCTACAGTCAGGATATAATTTAGCCCTAATTGAGGAGAGAGCTCTGTGAAGCCAAAATGGGCAACATGTGTGCTTTAATTCATATTAAGTACCTGTTTAATGGTTCGAATAACCTTTTATTTCTGGAGAAGCTCTTTTACTCCTGAAAATGTTTTTTGGGGAAAGTTGGTCTTCTGCTTTCTAACGCTAGGTTGAGTTGTTTAATCCAATTAAGAATGGCCTCCAAATGCAGGAATTGGTTTTAATTGACTACTGCAGAAATATTGTATTTTTTTTCACGCAAATCCACAATTTCCTGTTTTACCTTTTTTGGTTTTATTTTCTGTTATATAACATGAAAGTTGTCATTTTAGTAATTTTAAGTGTATATAATTCAGTGTCATTAATTCTAATACATAATGTTTTATAATCATTACCACATCTATTTCCAAAACTTTTTCATCACCCCAAACAAAGTCTATACCTATTAATAAGTCTCCCATTTCCCCTTTACTATAGTCTGTGGTAATCTCTAATCTACATTTTGTCTATGAATTTGCCTATTCTAGATACTTTACATAAATAGAATCAGACAATATTTGTCCTTTTGTGTCTGGCTTATTCCATTTATTATCATGGTTTTAAGGCTTATCTGTGTTGTATCATGTATTAGAATTTCATACCTTTTTACAGTTGAATAATATTTAATTGTATGAATATATCACATTTTGTTTATCTTTTCATCTGTTGATGGATATTTGATGTATCCACTTTTAGCTATTGCAAAGAATGCTACAGTAAACAGTGGCCCTCAACCACAATCAAATAATTCTGTTTGAGTACCTGTTTTCAATTCCTTTTGGTTTATACCTAGAAGGGGAATTTCTGGGTCATATTATAATTCTGTTTAACTTTTGGAGGAACCACCAAACTGGTTTCCACAGAGACTGTGCCATTTTACATTCCCACACGCAATTTTTTTTCCTTTTTTTAAGAGACTTTTTCTTAAGCCTCAGAATGGAGAAGAAAAGGAAGAAATACGGCACTAGCCTATATCTCAGGGAGCCAGCCTGCATAACCTTTCATCTTGTCATGCTGTCCTGCAGACTTTTATAAATGGACTGTAAAATAGCCTTAACTTTAACACTTGGTTTTCTATTTATTTTTTTCTATTATACAGTAATGTGTAATTAAGTACATATTTCTCCCTTTAGTTCACTGGCCCATATTATTTCCATTTTCCATGCTAAGGCTATAGGCAAGCATTATTTTGGTTGAATGGAAGGAAGCATATCCAAGGCCTGTTATTAGGTTAGTGTATATGTGTGTGTACATATGTATATATACATATATATGCTGGGAGTTGTTCTCTGGTCCCCTAAATACTCAGATCCTTCCACCTCACCAGACTGCAGTTACACTTTCCAGTCTTTTTCCTCCCTTAACAAGTTTCCCCATGTTATTTCCCAGAGCAATTACAGGCTGGTCTTCCTGCTTCTGACAGATTGATTGTCTCATTTAGTGATGTGGTTTTGCTTTGCAAATAGAAAGAATTTCTTCTGCATTAATCTTGTGTCTTAAAATTTCAGGAATAACCCCACTAAGTATACAATTTAGTGGTTACTAGGAATGTGATCCACACATGATTGCAGCCAAAAGAGCCACAGATGGCATTTTTGAGAACTACACTCTATACATCTTTTTGGACCATTATGTGCCCCAAGCAGAGGGGTTTCAACTGACTGATGTATTAGTTCTCACAGAGTAAGAAACCCACCAGACAGTGAATTCTCAATGCACAACCAAAAACAGACTTTCTCATACTGCTGGTTAGCAGAAAGAAATCACCAAGTGTTGAGTGGCTAGCAGTGAGGTGCTCTCCTTAGGTACAAAACTTAATTGGTACCAAAGATCACAGTAATCAAGATAAATAATATTTAATACAATATTTTCAAAAAATAAAATTTAATGCAAAAATATCCATGATGAACAATATATTAAAATTTTAAATAAAGATAGGGTTAGTATTACTGATTTTTCCTCTTTCCTCTGTCTCCATGTGGTTCAGCACAACACTGATGGCTAAAAAGGTTTTTCTTATGTTTATGATAAAAGAAAGCAGAATCACTATATTATTTCTATGATTTCATTATTCTACTTCCTTACATTTCTCTCACAAAGAAATCATTCACACAGAGCCCTGGGCAAAACTGTGAACCAAGTAAAATTTAACCTCAGTGACTTCCATCTCCTTTTTCCTCCACACCCACCCACAGATTTTCGGTGATATCAGGGAACCTGGGTGGCTCAGTTGGTTAAGCATCTGACTTCAGCTCAGGTCATGATCTCACAGTTTGTGGGTTTGAGCCCTGCATCGGACTCTGTGCTGACAGCCCAGAGCCTGGAACCTGCTTCAGATTCTGTCTCTCTCTCTCTCTCTGCCCCTCTCCTACTTGTCCTCTGTTTCTTGCTCTCAAAAATAAATAAGCATTAAAAACTATTTTAAAAAAAGAAACTATTAAAAAAAAGATTCTCAGTGATATCATACTGTCTCTTGACCTCTGAGGACCTCCCACTGGGGCACCTTAGCTAGACCTACTGTCCCACAAAATAGACCAAACACTGCACTTCTTGTAGCTTTTGTGTAGCCCCAAAACACAAAGAAGCTATCCCAAAGGAAAAGAAAGTTTGATATCAAAAAAGGTCAAAGATGCTTGAGGGACAAATTCGTCTTAAATAGAACCATACAGTTTTAGAATAAGATCACCAGATCTTCACCATATGAATTCCTTTTATTTTATTAATAAAGCAATGAGCCCAAAGAGGTTAGGAATAAATAGCCTGTCCTCTGAGTTAGACTAGAGCAGTAGCAAATACTAGAACCCAGGTCTGCTCACCTAACTACACAACTGACAGAGCCAATCTCTACTCTGTCTTTTTGACATTTGTAGCGGAACATGAAAAACAGTCAGAAATCAATGAGACATGAAACTACTCAATGTCTTTCTGAGAGTTTATTGTGCAATCGCCATCATTAATGACTTCAAATATTTACCCAAATATGATTTTGTGTCTGGAATACTGTACTGAAAACTTGAAGTCTTGGTGTAGGAGGTAAAATCGCAAATGATCATTCGATAAAAGGAAAAAAGCCACAGAGAAAAGTAAGTGGGCAAACACAATAGGGAGATTAAGCAAAATAAGCAGTAGGTATGTTTGCTATAATGCATTTATTTTAAAAAGAGCCAGCATTTAAGTGGGTTACAAAATTTGAGGTTCTAAAACTTTTTCAAATATTTTAGTTATCTGATTATCTTCAAGATCTGACCCAGGAATGCAAATGGATTTTCTAACCAGAATATCCCTTACACCATAAAGGGTCGCAGCTTCAGACTTCTTTCCTTTCTAAGCAGTTTCTCATTACTCTCTCATGTGATATATAAAATATGTTTACATATATCAATGTCAAATAAAAAGCAAACACCAACCATTAGCTAGAAAGTGTATATCACTACATTTCAGTACAATAAACAATTTGGGGAGCATGGGGAGGGGGGAACTGAGTAGACCCAATTCCATATGACAAAAAACAACATCTAAAGCAATTTATGGATTAGGGGATGAGGAGTGGACATGGTTCTTATCTTTCTGAAGCTCTTTTCTGCAAAACGAATACTCTAAATCCAAGAATTTAATTGGCCTTTCTTTTGTCCTAATAATACTGGTGAATTTTTTTCTCCATTCAAATTGTTGCCTATTTTCTGAAAGCTATCAAATACCTAAAGATTCTACCTTTTTTGACCATCAGCTTTTTAAAAAATATGTTAATTCATTTTTGAGAGAGAGAGAGCATGACGGGGGAAGGAAAACAGAGAGAGGGGAACAGAGGATCCTAAACATGCTCTGCACTTAAATCAGAGAGTCCCATGTGGGGCTCAAACTCATGAACTGTGAGATCATGACGTGAGCTGAGCCACCCAGGCACCCAGGCACCTTCTCCATCAGAAGTTTCCAATTCATTTTTTTAAATCTGTAAAACATTTAGAAGTAAACAATACTTTTTATATTAGTACTCAAATTGTCCTTCTAGATTTAATATGATGATAACAATTTTTGAAGTGATCTCAAGTGATATAATATAAATTAATACAGTGTCAAGATCTGTGGAGAAATCTAAACCAAGGGATGCATACATTGAAATCCACCACACCACCCCCAATCACCCGCACCCATTCCCACCAAAAATTGCCAAGACTTTCTCCTCCAAAACCATAGTTGCATTACATTTTCAAAATTCCCAGAAAGCGTACATTTCTATCTAGAATTTAGCTAATGAATACAAAGCAGTTATCAAGTCTTTGGATACTTTGTTTTACAGTTTATGCAATACATTTTTCCTACCTGCCTCCCTGGCTCCAATCTAATAGTTTCCTTAATAGTAACTTTACCCATTCTTCCTCAAGTCCAAATCTAAACTTATGAAAGCCTATCCATGGCCACTTTCCACATTCTTACTAGAAAGATGACCACACCATACGATGCGATGCAGCAGGACCATCGGTTGCTAACTTGGCATTTCGGGGAGCAGGCAGAGAATATCATATACCAGCTTCAAAATGTCACTTTAAGCTCAGAAATATAGCTTATCATCAACTTGACTTTCCAATATTTGATTCTGAACATGGTAGGCAGGCATTTCTAATCAATATTATTGATAAGCGCTAGGCAGGTGATGAGGTGGAACTAAATGTACTATCGCAACACAGATTAGTGCTTCAAAACAAAGAAGTGCCTGAGTTGTTAATGCAAAATTGCTTCACATGTCATTACTCACTCAAAGCTAAAACACTAAAAGATGGCTCAGTGATTGTTTCCTCAGAGTTAACATTCTATAAACTGTACTTTAATAAACAGAATTTAGGAGGCCAGTGTAAGCATACTTTAAGTGGACTAAAAGCATCATATAAAACTAAAGTAAAAGTAAGTTTTTATTCCATGGCTGACATGCTGATTAGTTCTTAATCAAACAAAATGTTCCTGAAAGTTTCTTTCCAGATAACTGTGCAAATTAAATGCTGGAGTACTCAAGTGGTCTTTTCTGATAGAACTGTGGCATGCTAAAATAAAATGAAGGTTAAGTATATCAAATAAAACATGAAAATGCTTAGACATAAAATATCTTAGTTTTTCCATTTTTTAATTTTTTATTTAAATTTTTGTTTAATGTTTATTTATTTTTGAGAGAGAGAGAGAGACAGAGCATAAATGGGGCAGAGAGAGAGGAAGACACAGAAAACGAAGCAGGCTCCAGGCTCCGATCTGTCAGCACAGAACCCAACATGGGCCTCAAATTCCTGAACCACAAGATCATGATCTGTGCCAAAGTCAGATACCTAACTCACTGAGCCACCCATGCACCCCAGTTTTTCAGTTATTTGAGTGAAGTATATTATGACAGTATTAATCTCCAGTCTGACCAAAGCTGAAAAAATGTTGAATGAAGTGAAAGTAACAACAATCTTGGAATTATGATTATCATGCTTGAGTTTATGAATGCCAAAAAGACATTGAAATATTTATCCTAGATTTTAAAATTTTATTAATTTTACTCTTCTAATTTCTTCCAAAAAATAATTTATGTAGAAAAGAACCTACATAGCAAATTACACAAAATCAAGTGAAATGATAGGAAGTTTCCTGCTGTGTCATGTTTAGAGTTAAGTTTACTATACTCCTGGGAGACTTGTTAATGAGAAGTTACATGCTGGGTCATATCCAACCCAGTAACTGCCAGCTGCAGGCTGGCTGGCACCTGATGTGAGGATCTGGCAAGAGAACTCTGGTCACAGAGATGTTTTGTCCTAAGTAGGGACTGATTCACCTAACCAGACTTCTTGCAGGAATCTGAATACAGGATGTACATAAAGTGTTGATAACTGTTACTGAGACACATTAAACCAAAACCAGGGGTCAGTAAAAAATAATACACTAGCAATTCAACTGATTTCATTTAAGGTCAAATTAAAATTACTCTGCTTAGTTGCATCACCCTTCCCACAAAATATATAATCTTATCAGTGTTTTCTAGTATATTTGGCTCTTTTCATGCCTATGTCTGGATTCCGTTCACCCCACTGCTACCTAATTTCTAACCATTGCTCTCTACTCACTGGAGGTTTCTACTTTCGTGCTACCATTCCAGATTCAAACTCCCTTCACCTTTATTTCACCAAGCACTCTTAACCTAAGGTCATTATGTATAACATATTTACTAAAGGCTGAGGATAATGGAGAGTAAAGTTGTAAACGAGTTTAGACTGTATGTTAATTACCAATTTCTCTAACAATTCATTAGGCATTCCTTACCACATGTAATTTCACTGGCCATTTCCCTAGGTAAGTCCTGTCTTTTTTCTATCCTACTAAGGAAACTTTCTCTCTAGGCTCCTGTACATACGGTTATAAACTGCCTTATATGGCAGGTAAAGTGAGTGACAAAAGGAAAGCAAGTATAGGAATAGCTTATAATTTCACAAAGAAAAAGTTTTTTAACGTAGGGCTTTGTCAATCTTTCGGTTCCCAAATTTTTATCTCATTCTTAAAGCTACTGTTAAAATACTTGTGTGTGTGTGTGTGTGAGTTATGAAATGGTAACTGACTTGGGCCTCATCTCCCAGTAAAGATGGGATGATGAGCACAAGAACAAACTAGTGAATGCCTCCCATTCTGAAGGAGATCACTGATCTCCAGCTCCAACCTCTGCTGCTAAGTCAAATGCCAGCCCACTGCTTCTAGGTGTTCAGACTTTTCAAGAGAAACCAGAAACCCAGTGTGTGAAAATTTTCCTAATTTTTAAAATTACTACTTTAATATTTTTGCAAATACTATGTGAGCTAAACGAAATGTATATGCAGTGCCAAATTCCGCTGCAGGAAGCGCCTGCCATTCATCTCACATTCTAGGTTTCTCTCTATCATTGGAGTTGCCAAAGGCCAGCTCTAAAGTTACTATTTTAAATATTGAAGTACTACAATTTGAACTAGATTAAGAAAGGAGAATTTACTGAATATATCTTATGGGTCGCTAGCTGAAGAATGTGACTAGGTCTTGGGAACATTGGGTCCAGGGACTCAAATTTCATCAGAACTTCTGGTTGTAGGAGCACCTGGGTGGCTCAGTTGGTTAAGCATCAGGCTCTGTGCTGACAGCTCAGAGCCTGGAGTCTGCTTCAGATTCTGTGTCTTCCTCTCTCTCTGTGCCCCGCCCCTGTTCTCTCTCTCTCGCTCTCTCACTCTCTCGCTCTCTCGCTCTCTCGCTCTCACTCTCTCTCTCTCTGCCCTCTCTCTCTCAAAAATAAACATAAAAAACTAAAAAAGAACTTCTGATTATAGTGGCCACTTTTCTCTGTAGAAATGCTCTATCTCTCTGTCTCTCTCCCAGTCTTTGGTTGATTTCACTCATATTTTCTGCCTACATGGCCACAGCCATGGAGAACTCCCCAGCTTTTCATTTTAACTCTCCTGAAGAAAGTTATCCACCTCTGTTTCAATTTCCAAAATTTCCAGGTAAGGAGTCTGGTACAGCTTGGGTCAGGTGAGCAACCTTGAATCAATAAGTGTGGGAAGCAGCAGCGAGGAGCCAGTAAGGTGAGTGTGATCGAGCAAAGCTCTCGTGCCCTCACAACCCTTGCGGCTGATCCAGTTCCTCAGAGGTTAATTCACTTGAGTTAAGATGTTATTGCACCAATGTCCTTCAGGCTTCTTGAGTTGAGATGTTATTGTACAAATGTCCTTCACACTTTGGCACTCTTAGAATAACAATAAGAAGAGATGTAAAGTTCCCAGGAAAATGTTGTAACAATAACTGTGAGAACAGAAAAAGTTTTGTCTAGAAAAAACCCTTCTCTTAGTTGTGGCTGTTTCTATAAACCTGCTTGCATGTGAGAAATAAAGTGGCAATGTGGGCACCGCTCATGCTGTCCCTCCCGTCCCCATCCTTTGATTCTCTCTTCTTTTCCTCATTCCCTTACCCTCGCGTCCTTGCTTCTGTGTGCCTGCGCGCGCACTACAAATAACATATGACCAAACTGAGTCTAATTATGGGTGGTATGTAAGGAGAAGAGGCAGAAATGGCAAAGAATACTGCACAGAAAAAAAAAATAGCTATCGCTGTGTAGACATACATTGCAAACACACTCCTACACTCATAAACCCTTAGATGACTGTGCAAAGGAGCCCATAAATAAATGCTCAGATGTGTGATACAAGCAGCTTAGCTATATAGGACTTTAAAATATTTAACATAGCTTGAAGTTAGTAGAGGAAAACTTTCTGAAGGAGGAGTGATATGAGATGTCCTCTTAAGTGTACATAAGATTTTGTTTACAGAGAGCCAAAGACCCAAAATGCTGAGCAGTCACAAAGAGATATATACATTCAAATCAGTTCAACTGAACTTTGTCAGGGACCTGTGCTCTATAAGGGATTTTACAAAGAACCAAGAACAAATGGTGATCATGAAGGATTCGGGAATAGTGTGATCATTCTGACTGCATTGTACTTGGTTGAACAATGTGCTTAAAGAATATTAAGAGGTTTTTGTCAATATTGAGGGAAATCCTATGTCGCAATTTATTGAATATTATACTCAACTCTGACTCTTGAACACTTTATCAACTTGAATTAAGTTGAATTAAAGATGTTTACAAAATCTGCCAAGAATATAAATTTGAGAAAATTTAATAAATCAAAAATACTTTAAGACATTAAAATAATAGGTTACATGAGCATAAAATTTAATAGGAATCAGTATGAAATACTGTACCAAGCATTGAAATGAAAACTTGTTTGAGGCTCAGAATGTGGCAGACTTGGCAAAATAGCAATTGTATGGGCAAAAAAAGTGATCTTGTGTTAATTGCAACATTGCTGTAACCCAAACGTCTGACAAGGTACTAATATATCAGATGCAATGTTTAGCAGAATTAATAGACTTATTGTGCCTCGAACAAGAGTTAGTAGTGTCATACTGGATCTGATTACATCTAGATCATTCTATTCAATTCTGGATTCTGCCTTAAAGGAACACATTAACAAACACTTCTATGGAAGGGGACCAGAAAGTGGAATGGTCTAGAAACCATATCATAAAGAATAAACAGTGGCACCAGGGTGGCTCAGTCAGCTGAGCATCCGACTTCAGCCCAGGTCATGATCTCGCGGTTCTTGAGTTCAAGCCCCACGTCGGGCTCTGTGCTGACAGCTCAGAGCCTAGAGCCTGCTTCAGATTCTGTGTCTCCCTCTCTCTGCCCCTTCCCTGCTCATGCTCTGCGTTTCTATGTCTCAAAAATAAATAAAAACATTAAATCTTTAGGGGCGCCTGGGTGGCTCAGTCGGTTAAGCCTCCGACTTCGGCTCAGGTCAGATCTCACGTTCGTGGGTTCGAGCCCCGCGTCAGGCTCTGTGCTGACACTTAGCTCAGAGCCTGGAGCCTGCTTCCGGTTCTGTGTCTCCTTCTTTCTCTGCCCCTCCCCCTCTCATGCTCTGTCTCTCTCTGTCTCAAAAATAAATACAACATTAAAAAATTTTTAAAAAAACATTAAATCTTTAAAAAAAAAAAAAGAATACACAAAGAGGTCTGGGGGTAGGGTAAGCCAGAAAATAGTTTTCTAAGAATAAGAATTTAGACTAATCTGAGGGTCTCTAGCAGGTGGAACCAGTACCAGTGTAAAGAAGTTACCAAGAGGCAATGCTGGATTCACTTTGAGAAAGAATCAATAACAATTACTGGTTTCTCACATAAGATGGGTTGTTTTTTAAAATAGTGAACTGGACGAATATTTGCCAAGACTTGTGGACCATAATCCTATAGAGCAAAAGAGTTTGGGCTCAGTGACCTAACAATCTTTTCCAACATTCTATATTCTATTCATTTATTTTTCTTTACATATTTACATATAAAGTTGGGGGGGAGCACCTTTGCCCATGCTGAATAAATGAACAAGGCTGTATCCTTCACCTTCGATACATTTACAATTTAAAAACTAACATCAGCTTGGACAAGATGTTTGGCAAATTTGTTTCATTCAAAAAACCTCAAATTAAATGTACCTGGTAAATAGATGTAATAAATTTAATAATATCCATTCATGGACTACTTGTGGACGAGTGAACTTGGGAGTCAAATGTAACATTTTCTGTCTGAAGATCAAAATTATACCAGTGTTGGGGCCCCGGGGTAGTTCAGTTGATTGGCCTCGTCCAAATTGGCCTCAGGTCATGATCTTACATTCGTGGGTTCGAGCCCCGTGTCACTCTTTGCTGACAGCTCGGAACCTGGAACTTACTTCGGATTCTGTGTCTGCCTCTCTCTGCCCCTCCCCTGCTCGTGCTCTGACTCTCCTCTCTCATAAATAGACATTAAAAAAATTATGCCAGTGTCTCCAACTCATTTCAAGACAAAGTTAGCTCATACATGTGCTTCTTTTAAGTTTCCATATGCTGCTGTCGAGAGACTCTTACAGGAGAAACCAGTTTTGGGTACCAGTTGTGCTGCTTACTGGTTGTATTAACTTGGGCAAGTCATTAGCCTATCTAAAGCCCAACTTTTCATCTCTAAAGTAAAGCTATTAATGCAGCAGTACCTCCCACATACGGTCTGGAGACTGTACACAAATCAAATTAGACAATGTGAATGCATTTATAAATTATAAATATTAGCCATTATATAGAGAGGAAAAACAGCATATATTCAATCAAAATTTTCTGCAGCTGGGATTTCTTGCATTGAAACATTGTTAATCTTCCATAAAATCCCTTCTTCTACTCACCGAGGTTGCCTGGTTTTACTACACTGAGTTACTTTTTAAAGATCTAACCATTTCCTAATTACAATTGTTTCCTATATCATAAGATTAACTGTTACACTTGAGCACTGAGGTTAGCAGCTGGTTCAACTTTAATGCGTTTTTCTCTGACCACACACGGTGGTATAATATCTTTGCATTTTATTCCATTGTTTCACATGAATGTTATACTTCTTAATTGTCCTTTATAGTCCTTAAAAATTTTTGTCTTAACAAAGTTACTGAGTCAAATGAAACATTTCCTGGGACCACACAATCAGAACTTCAACTTTTCTTAATGAGTCACTCAATAATTTTACAAAGGATAGGACTTTATTAAAGATAATAAAATTGCTCAACACCAAAGCTGGGATTTTAATCTAAATTATTTATAAAGCAGAAAGAAAGAATTAGATATTGCTGAAACAAAAGGATTTTGCACTTGCAGTTATTTTAAATGATTTTACATGCACAGTATGTTTTTAAAAGTTTACTGATCCCACATTTAGTAATAAACTCCATGGGATGTCTGGCAGAGATTCCCTGCCAGAACAGTTTACATCAACCATCTGTGTCTGCAAGAAGCTTCCAGATATTCTGCCACCTGATTCACTGTCCCAACTCTTCTCACTTCTATTCACAGGCTTCTTTTCATTTTCCTTGTATACTATATCTGCCCTGAGAGGAAGAAAATATTACCAAAACAATACAGTGTTACATATTCTGAAATCAAATAAGACTGAAGAGCTTTTAACAACCAATTCCATTTTTAATGGATTGATGATTCTCTTGCTCTTCAGAATGAGAATACATCAGCACCAGAGAATGTTTACAGAAGGGGAGGTCTTTAGAGACTGTTTTGTCCACGGCCTTCCTTTGACAGATAAGGAAGTGGAGACTAGAAAGTCAGAGGCCTGCCAGGGGCCCCACAAACTGATGTTGGTGAGCATGGAGAGAACCGTAGTGCAACCAATTCTCACCGGTGCCCTTGGCAGCACATCACCCCAGTTCAGGGGTCCTCTGTGACTAGTGTCTTCCCTTACCCAGTCCAAAGAGCAGTCTCCCAGCTACCACGTGGCTTGGAAGAATAGACCCATCTACTCAGGAGAACATTTCCAAGTAAGGCAAGCCTGGCTGCCCTCAATAGCCTCTTTTCACTGACCCCATGGCCCTGTCTCTCCCCACGCAGTACCCTAAACTCTTGTTTTAGCCTTTATTTTTGAGAGAGACAGAGACAGAGACAGAGACAGAGACAGAGAGAGTGCAAGCAGGGGAGGAACAGAGAGAGAGGGAGACAGAGAATCCAAAGCAGGCTCCAAGCTCTGAGCTGTCAGCACAGAGCCCAGTGCTGGTCCTGAACGCCTGAACCACGAGTTCATGACCTGTGCTGGTAGGACACTTAACTAACTGAACCACCCAGGTGTCCCCCTAAACTCTTTTTATTGAGGTATAATTGACACATTAATTTTGAGTATATAATATAATGATTCAGTATTTGATATATTGTGAAATGATTATCATAATTAGTTTAATTAGCATTCATAACCTCAAACACTTAAATTTTTTTAATGAAAAGATCTTTTAAAATTTAGTCTCTCAGCAACCTCCAAATACATAATACAGTATTAACTGTTCACCGTGCTGTATATTACATCCCCAGGACTTATTTTATCATTGGAACTTTGTACCTTCCGACTCCTTTCTCACATTTCTCCCATCCACAACTCCAGGCTCTTAATAGAGCAGTGGAAAAAACACTTTGGAGTCTAGACACCAGGGACTCAAGCCTCAGTTTTGCTACCCTTGGGCATTTGTTAACCCCTCTGTGCCTCCCTTCCTTGCTCCCTAGAACAGGCTTAATGCACCTACCTTTTAGGGTTCTGTGAGATTTTAATGATATATTTTTGGGTATATTTTCTTTCCATCTTTATTAAAATATAATTGACATATACTATTATGTAAATATACAACATGACTTGATAAATGCATATATTGCAAAATGGTTACCACAAAAATTTACTTAACATCCATCACTTCATACAGTTATGATTTTTTTCTTATAATGATCATTTTTAAGATCTGCTCTTTTAGCAACCACCTAATATATGATATGATATTTTTCACCCCCCAGAATTTCATCCCCAGAATTTTAATTTAATTTTAGTGATTTTGGATGTCTTGTACATAGGTACTTAAATTTCTTACTGTAGCCTTAATGGAACCACAAGATTAAAAAGCGTTGATTCAACATTACAAAGAGAGTTCTAAAGTCCACCAAGTCTCTCAATCCTCACATGCAGAGACTATTCTGGAGTTTCCCATGATCTTCTCACTATTTACTACCTTTGAATCCATCATTCATTTGCCATTTTCAGTTTGGAAAAATAATGACCCATTGCACCACTGCTTTTGTTGATTATGATCTCCATGTAAGAAGAGAAGAATAAGTCAAAACACTCACTAACACATCTCATCTGTTCACTATCTAGATATTTGCCAGGGTACTCAATTATATTAGGCTCTTGGGGAGCCTCAATTATTGCAGATTGTTTAAGTCTATCCTAGGACTGTGCATATGAGAAGGTGAGTCTATAACTTCTCTATGTAATGCAGAGTGAAGTCTGAAAATTCTTCACTATAAATATCTGAGTAGCCCTGAGAAGGGGAAAAACAGTCACTGCTAAGGAACATAACGTGAATCTCAACCTGCCTGTACTCCGAATAAATCTCACCCTGTCATCACCCATTTTAAAACTCTAGTATTCCATCCTGAGGTAGATGGCGGCTTACAGGTTTAAGAAGAGTCGGGTGACAAGAGAAAGCTGGGTTTGGAAATAACCAGTTAGTGTCAGCTTCACACAGAAGGTTTATTAAGCATAGTTTAACATACTTTTAACATTCTGCTGTCTTGAACTTTATAGGTCCCTGGATTCACTGATTAAGATGTAGCCACTCTGAAAAATGTGGCAACAGTTGTAACAATTCCAAATTAAATTAATGCAAACACAGTAAAGAGAATTGGAGAAAGAGCTAGTTAGCTAATGAATAATTTTATAAAGTGTCAAAAGCAACTCACAAGAAAATAGTAATATTAATTAATACCAACTGGCTTCTCAAAAAATATCTAGCAGCCCCTCAGAAAATGTGATTACTGGGTCAGAGTCCACAGATTCATGTGGCATTTAGAGTAAGTCCTGCAGCTCTCAACATTCTGGACTGTGAAGATCCCTCAGATGGAGGAGTGATCTCACTGAGCATAAACCATGCCGGCCTTGGGCAACTCCCCATCTCATACTCCCTGGAGAGATACTGCCTCCAGAAAGCCGCAGGGTATAAAATACATTAATGTCTCAGGGGGTGGGGGGGCAGACTTAGGTTTTCTGTGTTAAGATGTTAAAATATATGAGTTTAAATGTTTAACGGAATATAATCAAGACTTTTCAGAGCAAGTTAGAAGGTATTTTTTAATAACTTCTTTATAGGCACATAGGTGGCTCAGTCGGTTAAAGGTTCCACTCAATTTCAGCTCAGGTCATGATCTGTTTATGGGACCGATCTCTGCATCTGGCTTCACACTGAGTGCACGCAGCTTGCATGGGATTCTCTCTCCCCCCGCTTTCTCTGCCTCTCCCCCACTGGCACACACACTCTCTCTCTTTTCTCGCTCTCTCAAAATAAATAAATAAACAAAAAAATAAATATCTTCTTTAATTGTAAAAGTAAAGATCATTTATTGTACAGAACTAGGAGATGACAGGAAGGCGCAAAGAAATTAAATCCACCAGTAATCCTCTCCATCCAGAAATGACCACTGTAACAATTGTGAATTTTCCAACGTGGATATTAAACCAGGACTATGATGGCAAAGAGGTAATGTCAGCTGAAACAGATGTGTAATGATGCTCAGGGCAAGAAGAAAAGGGGTTTAAATTTTTTTTTTAAGAAAGCAAAAGTAAAAGGTTATTGTGGCAAAAACTTGATAGGACACTGTAAGAAATTTTCACACCCTGTCACAGCCAACCACGGAGCAGAGACTGAGATGGTTTAGGGGTGGTTTTCTGTTTTATGTTTGTTTATTTTGAGAGAGAGAGAGAGAGAGAGAGATCAAGGGAGAGTGGTGGAGGGAGAAAGAGAATCCCAAGCAGGATCCACACTCAGCACAGACCTGATGCAGGGCTCTATCCCAGGACACTGGGATCATTACCTGAGTCAGAGGCTCAACTGACTGAGTCACCCAAGAGCCCCTAAGATGTTCACCTTTGTATCCTCGGCACCTACCATACCTGAAAATAAAGAAGAGAGGAAATCCTTGCTGTTCCTCACCCTGGAGGACTTGCCTGAAACAGAATTCTTGCCTTTGGGATTTTTCCATTTAAGATTTGTATTCTATACCATTTTTTTCTATCTCAGTCCAGAGCATCTTAATACATAGCATGTCTGTCCTTATCACTGCTGTCCTGCCTTCATTTTCAGGTGACATCTCTCTCTTTAAGGTATTCTCAGAGCCCTCCCTGCAGTTGAATATTGTGTACATCACTTACTCCTTATTTTAAGTCAGAAAATCACAAACATCCTCCAAAGTTGCTAGATATTTGTTCAGCCATTTCCTCACAATATCATAGCAAACAGAGAGAAATAGATAATGGTGGTTGAGTTCAGTTCAGTGCAACAAATATTAATCATGTACTATGTACCAGCAACTGTCCTAGTAGGAGTAAACAAAAATAAATGCATCCTCCCAGCCCTTGAAAACCTGAGTCTGAAAAGGGGAGAGAGGCACAGAAATTATTTCTGTATAATTGCATATTAAGTACAAGTGTCTCTGATGCATGGAAGGCAGAAGAAGGGCATTATATTAATATCTTTCAGTTTCCTTCCCCTCTTTATAAAACTTATTCTTCAGTTTCTTTGGATTTGAACTTTTGTGCTTCATATTATTTTTAATTCATTAAGTACTTATTATATATGGCAGGCACCATATTAAGTGTTTTATCAACATTCCCACAACGTTCAACAACCCTGCATGATAAACATTACTTCCACATTTTAAAGATGAAGAAACTGAAACTCAAAGATTAGGTAACTTGAACCAAAGCATAGAATTAGTTAAATGACAAAGTTAATGTTTAAATAGTAGGCTGCCTCCAAAAGTCATTGTCTTTCCCTGGAAATAAAATGCTTTCATAGAAATGTAGTCGATCCTGATTAGAATGGCAATCACCTCTGTTTGAAAAAGTTTTAAGTTTGAATATAGATACGGTATCACAATCCTCAATCTTGCTTTTTTTAGGATTATGTTTATCTGAGCCTACTGAAGTGTTCACTATGAACTCAGCCCCATGCATTCCATTTCTTAATATGTAACCATGATATAAGAGTAGTTCACTTTTGGGATATCAAAATCAAATAATTACAGATGAAAAGTATGCTTTGTGTGCTTTGATTGTGTAAGCTTCTTTGATTAACAATTTGCAGTGATTCATCATTGCCTTTAAGAAAGATTTCCATCTAGGGGTGCCCGGTGGCTCAGTTGGTTGAGTGTCCAACTCATGATTTTGGCTTAGGTCATGATCCCAGGGTTATAGGATTGAGCCCCATGTCAGGCTCCTTGCTGAGCATGGAGCCTCCTTAAGATTTTCTCTCTTTGCCCCTCCCCCCTGCTCACATCCTCTCCCTCTCTCTCTCTCTCTCTCAAAAAAAAAAAAAAATTTCCATCTAAAACAAACCACAGTATTAAAACCATGTCATAATCACTCATACCTCCACAGTGAAGCCTATCTTTACAAAGTCCATTATGAGCCCTCTTCCTCCTTAGATAAAATTATTTATCAGGAACATCTCACTTATTTTACACTGCCCAATAAAGACAAAGTTACAATATACAAATGTTTGAATTATTGAAGTCAATATAGGGAAATAATTTTATTTGATAATATTACAAAATAATGAAAATACTTGGCCATCTATATTTAACTAACTTAAGAGAAAAAATTAGATTTTATTAAAAATTCAATTTTGTTATATTCTGCCTCCAGACTAAAGAAGTTTTAGAGTTTTCTCTCTTAGGATTAAGTGCAAAATAAATAAATTTTTTTATTTGACCAGAATAATAATGTTACAACTACCATAATTTTGAGTTGATCCATAGTGGGGTTTTTTGTTATTAAAAAATTTTACAAAAGCCATGTATATGTATAGTAGGACATTAGAAAATGCAGACAAGCAAAATTAAAATTCAAGTGCCATGTCCTTACCATCAAAAAACTACTACTCTTAACCTTTCATGCATATCCATGTTTTGTGTGAGAATATGTGTCTCAAAATATATACTCAGATTTAGAAAATTATGTTTCTCTACTATTAAATGAAATCTATTAACCATATTTTGTGTCTGTGTTAATGAGAAAGTAAACTCTAGTAAAGAGAATGTCAGAGAGAGAGAGCTGATGAGCATAAGAGAAAGAGACTTGAACTTCTGAAGATATATAAAATCAAAAGAAAGAAAGAAAGAAAATCATTTGAGAATGAATTGCTCTCTTTTACAGATTAACTTCGTGATCATTTATAGATTCTGCTTCGCAACACAGTGGGAGGTTGCCAGTCTAGACAGGTTAGAGAAGAATATCCAAGTTGCTTCTCAACCAAAATGGGAATGTTTTCTAAACACTGCGGAACATGAAAAGCCTGGAGAAGTCTAAAGTAGAAAAGGAAACTACTGATTCTATAGCTCAGTTTTAAAATGGCAGTAAAGTTGGCCCCTTCCTTTATGCCTAGCCTTCTTCTAAGCACTTTACATACATTAATGCACATAAACCCTATGAGATCAGTACTATTATGGTATTTTTCACAATGAGAAAAAATTGGCACAGAAAAGCTAAGTGACTTGCCCAAAGTCACACTACTAATTAATAAAGGAGTCAGGGATCAAGTTCTTGCAATCTGGCTCTAGAGCCTAATCTTTAGCAACTACTGTATTTTACTTCTTTTAACTGTCAGATTCTCTGAAAGTCAAACAGAGGAATTGGAAGAAGAAAATGTCTGTAGGAAAATACATCAGACCAAGGTAAGGGAGCACAGTTCTCCAAACTAAGTGGACAACTTCGAAATGCAAAGCCTACAATAATTTCTTAGAGAACTTCCCTGACAGAGAACAAACAGAAGAGGTAGTTTTGAGTGAATAATCTCACAGGTACATCATCTTTGCAAGATTGCAACTCCAGAACATAGCCCTGACCCTTCCATAGTACAAATTTCCCACAAATAGCTGGCCCAAGAAGAACCTTCTTTATTCAAACATTTTCAGTAATTAAAATATGGCACCAATGGAGCTGTATTTAGGTACCACTTTTTTTTTTAAAGAGGGGGGGAAAAATCACACATGAAGCTCAACCACCAGATAAATGTAGCTATGGAGCCAATGAAAATCATGACCAAAACTCTCTATTCCATCAGAAAAAGCTTAAAGAAGTAATAAAGACTTTTATAAGATAAGAATTAAAAGCAAGACACTTCTGGAAACATAGTAAGGGACACAGAAGACAGAAATGAAAACAAACAAAACTTCTAAAGGAAAAAAAATAAGAATACAGAGAAAATGACTGATACTAAAGACAAAGGAGATCCACCATCAGTTTTGGGTGCCTGTCTCTAAATAAGAGAAATGAATAAAATTTTTAAAAGTTATAAGTCAAGGGGCACCTGTGTGGCTCAGTAGGTTAAGGATCCAACTTCAGCTCAGGTCATGATTTCATGGTCTGTGGGTTCAAGCCCCACATTGGGTTCTGTGCTGGCAGCTCAGAGCCTGACATGTGCTTCAGATTCTCTGTCTTCCTCTCTCACTGCCCCATCCCCCACTCACACTCTATCTCTCAAAAATAAATTTAAGAAAGTTTAAAAGTTATACATCAAAAAACAAAGAATTAGTCAAGGAAGATGTAAATCTAAAACGGAAAGAAAGATACATTTTGTCTAGGAAAAATTAACATACAAATCTTAACACTCAAAATATCCAAGTAGAATGAAAGGACTTCAAACAAAAAACGCATTAGGCATCGAGGCAGGAAAGAATGAGTCACCTATAAAGGGGGAAACTTCAGGCTCAACTTAGACTTCTCCTCAGCAACATTCAACACAAGTATATGATTTGGAAGTACCTGCAAAATCCTCAAGAAAGAAAGTGTAACCTAAGGATTTAATCCCAGGCAAATAGAAAGATAACAGAAAACTCAAAGAATACATTTCTCCCTGAGCCCTTCTGAGAGATGCTATTAGAGAGCAAACTTAAACCAATGAGAAATGAAGAACCTACAATATAAAAGCACAGTTTAAAAAAGTAAAAAAGAACTAACAGTTGCACATTGACTGTGGCCATAGGACTAAGACTAAAATAAGTCTTGGGATTATCATGCTGACAGCCAAAAGCCAAAAAAGGTTATTTCCAGTGAATTAGTCAAGTAACAGACAGCACACTTAAAGGTAAACACAAAAAGAATGCAAACAACTAAAACTAAATGGTTGGGTAAAGGTAATCAGAGAAAGTGGAAATATACTCATTTTGTCATTGCTTATAGTACAGAGTCAAGAGATATTTCCTAAAGAAATAGATGATTAAGAGTATTTAGGGGGGGAGAAGCCAAGATGGCGGAGAGGAAGGGAGCTCTGTAAACTCCGTCCACACCATTTATCAAACTGAGAGGGATATTACGCTTATCTGCGAGAGCGGAAGGAGAAAATACGGACTCCAGAAAGAATAGAACTTCAAAGATACCTGAGTGAGTGGGGGCGAATGGGGGAGATCTGAAAACGGGCCAGCCCGGGACAGGCAGGGGAGGTAAAATCCCCACCCCAACCTGGGGGAAGCGCACGGAGCTCGAGAGACAAAGGGAAGAGACAGGGGAGTGCACTTCCCGGCTTTTCTCCCTTCTGAAAGCTGCCCGCAGCGGCTGTGGCTCTGAGAAGCAGCGGCACCGGGAAGACTGCGCCCGGGAGGGGCGCTTCTCAGCGAGAGGCGGCCTTAGCTGCAACTACGATCTTGCGGGACCACGGACTGCATTTCCACCGCGCACCTCGCCCCCTGCACTGACTGCGCGAACCCCGGGTGCCCACAGGAAAAAAGAGGGCGCACACCTACGCGACCCCCCAACAAGGAGTCAGTGGCGGGTGGAGGCCTGGGCGCGCGCTTAGACTGTGGGAGCTCCCAGCTCATTTCCAGCAGACTCGGTTTTTTGTTTTTTGTTTTTTTCCTCTCCCCCATTGCAATCGCGATCCTGGCTGGGGGTGGGGACTCCGCAATTGAGTCTGTGAAGGTGCGCACTTCACCTCCTGCTGCTCATTTCGAATCAGGCAGGGGCGGAGCCTCTGA
>PISW01014093.1:0-22836 GCA_004023785.1 Mungos mungo
GTAGGGGTCTATTACATGGAAGATTGATTTCCTGCTTTTGGGGGAAAGCTCGGGGGCAGAGTGTTCCTACTACATCGGCTGTTTCTTAAGTAGCTTTTCCTTCAAAATAATCACCTTGAGGGTGTCATGCTGAGCGAAGTAAGCCAGGCAGAGAAGGACAGAAACCATATGTTTGCACTCATAGGTCTACCAGGAAAACAGGAGAAACCTAATGAAGAACCAGGGGGAGCAGAGGAGGGAGAGAGAGTTGGGGAGAAAAAAGGATGCAAAACTTAAGGGACTAGTGAATGCTGAAAATGAACTGAGAGTTGAAGGGGGAGGGGGAGGGGAAAAAAGAGGTGGTGGTGATGGTGGAGGGCACTTATGGGGAAGAGCACTGGGTGTTGTATGGAACACAATTTGACAATAAAATATTATGGAAAAAAATAATCAACATGGCAAAGGGGCACATTTTAGAGCAGCCTGCTACTGTCCCCTGCACACAGTCAGGAATGGAGCTGGCAAAACACCATCCGGTAGAGAATTCAGAAGCCTAAAACCCTCTCCTTGCGCAGCACCACTCAGATGCACCTTCTTCAGAAGACTTTTCAGGTCTGGCCCCACTCTGGACTGCCCCTCAGTGAACAGATTGAAGGAACCGAACATTTGGTTTCACTGTTTATTTCCAGTCTCAATGGGAGGTGCTCGTTTTTTACTGAAACCCAAAAGCAGGTATATGGGAACAGAGAACTGCATGTTTTGGTGCCTACATTTCACACGTTCTCATTAAAGTCAGTGCTTCTTGTGAATACTCATTCAGCACCTTGTTTTCCATTTAAAAACATCCAACTGTCACGAAGATTAAAACCATAAATATCCTGGGTGCCTGGGTGGCTCAGTCGGTTAAGCGTCCAGCATTGGCTCTGGTCATGCTATCAGAGATCGTGGGTTCGAGCCCCGCTTCAGCTCTGTGCTGACAGCTAGTTCAGACCCTGGAGCCTGCTTCGGATTCTGTGTCTCCCTGTCTCTCTGACCCTCCCCTGTTGCACTGTCTCTCTCTATCAAAAATAAAGAAAAACCGAAAAAAACCCAAACACACAAAAATAAAACAGTAAATATCCATACACGTTGTGAAATTATAACCCACAATTAATTTCACTTTTGGTGGCTGCTGAACCAAAATAACACCAACCAAAACATAGGAAACAAACCAGTTTTACTTGCAAGAAAAGAATACCAGGTATATTTCCCCATCTATCTCCCCACACAACAAAGTCGGGTCAGATTTACACTGAGCACACATGCATATTTGTCAAGGGATGTGGCAAAGGACATTTTATTTTCATATCAGCCAAAAGTCATCTTAAATTGAGAGTCCAGGTCCTAGTTGATTGAAGTCACCAGACCAGGAAGGATGGGCATCTTCAGGTCTCTGGCACCCTTAGTCCATTATTTGGGTGCTCATAGTAAGTGTTCAATTCCCACAAAATCCACAAGAGAATGTGTGTCAAATCAGTCACTACTCTGGATTTAGCAGTGGGAGACTATACATCATGGATTTATTAATCTTCTATGATTAGACCATCTGCATGTCTGATAGTGGCTGCTATTTCTATATTTTTAATGTTTTTAATTTATTTTTGAGAGACAGAGAGAGACAACAAGAGCAGGGGAAGGTCAGAGACAGAGGGAGACAAAATCTGAAGCAGGCTCCAGGCTCCAGGCTGCAGGCTCTGAGCTCATTGTCAGCACAGAGCCCCACGTGGAGCTCGAACCCATGAACCATGAGATCTTGACCTAAGCCGAAGCTGGACGCTCAATGGACTGAACCACCCAGGTGCCCCTGTCTCTACATTCTTTTCCTGCTTGCTAACTACTGATTAATAGGCACCTGGGTGGCTCAGTCCTTTAAACGTACGACTTCGGCTGAGATCACGGTCTCAAAGTTTGTGAGTTTGTGCCCACAGGGGGCTCTCTGCTGTCAATGCAGTATCCCAGGAAGTTCTCAAAACAGGGGCTAGGATAAGTAGCAGGCATCATTCAGAAATGACTAGCGTGACCTCTTATGTTTAGAAATCTAGTCTTCTCTCCCCTATTCCAAGGACCCCTAATCTTATCTGCCTACAAAATCATTACCTAAATCAAACTCATGAAAAAATGCCTCACCCAACACAGTTACGATTAGTGTGTGTGTTGGGGGGGGGGGAGCATATTTGAGATGCTTTCTTCCAGCAAATTGCAAGCGTAGAAAACACTCACTGTGCTGTACAAGAGAAATCCCATTTTCTTTATCCTACATTCGTGAACCTTGTTACATTTAAACTTCAAAATAAGCACTGTCGGGTATTTTACCACCAAAAGATGGGTTCATTCTGGAAAAACAGGATTTGGAATTAGTGCCAATCCAGTTAGGCAAAACCGTAGCTGAGTCCAGGGAATAAAGAAGGTCTGCTTTTCTGGAGACAAGGGATAAGTTGAGAAGTTGCTTATAAGCTAAAATTCTTTGTAATAAAATGGTAGTTTGAAGGAATGTGGGTTTTCAGTGGTTGAGCTGCTGCCTGGGAAAGATATGGAAACGTCTTTTCCTCTGGCGGGAATAGGAGAGTATAACCTGCCTCCACCGTCGAGTTTGTGGAACGTGAAGACTTTTCCTTCCTGGTGGATCTGCCATTGACTATGAGTGAAGGGCTTGAGAGGTCCCCCTGCTGACACTCGAGATGCCATTATCATCTCAACAGTTCCTCCACCCTCAGTTGCTGGCAATATTCTAATCCACACTTTGATGACTATCACTTACTTTAATGTTTTCTCAAAGTTTATTGATTTTTTCAAAAGAGAGAAAGCATGGGTGGGAGAGGAGCAGAGAGGACAGAGCAGGAGTCCCAAGCAGGCTTCATTGGCTGTGAGAGCCCAATACGGGGCTCGAATTCATGAACCACAAGGTCATGACCTGAACCAAAGTTGACACTTAGCCAAAGGAGACACCCAGGTGCCCTGATTTTGACTTGTTTTAGATTCCATGTGATTTCATAGAGGATTTTTTTCCCTGTGTGATTCTTATTTCATGTAACAAAATCTCCTCCAGTTTGTCTGAGCCACACCCAGGCTCTTCTCTGATGGACCACTTTTGCAGAAAGATTATTTAGAGTTAATAATAATCAAAATTAAGGAGATTCAGGAAAAACCTTTACTTTTCACCTCCCTCTCTAAACAATAATGTACATAGAAAAGTTGCCCCAGCATGAGAGCACTCACCATAGGTTACTACATTATGATACAAGCTAGGTACGGTTAACAGGGAAGAATCCAGGAAGGACCTCGTGAACAAAGTTTTCTATGTCCTATTGTTTCAGAGTGACCCAGAAAATATTTGCTTATCAAATATTTACTTTTCGTCTTCCTGTGAATTATATTCTTTACCTTGGAGGCCCCAGACTTCTGATTCCTTGCTCCTGCTCTTCCTTCCTTTCTTCCTTCCTCCCATTCTTCTCCACGACTTCTTTCTCTTCCTTCTCTCCTCTTCAAAGACATACATACTCTACTTTCCCTTTGCAATTTTCCTGTGTTTGTGGAGTCTCCATACACATACTATTAAATTTGCATTTCTCCTTCTTATCACATGCCGATTTGGTTCTTAGTCAACAATGAGAACTTCTTCTGAGGTTCCAGGTCATGCATTTTTACATTCTTCCAAACTATATTTGGCTCCTCTTTTATACAATCAATGTTATGAAAAAAAAAAAGAAACAGAGAGTCAGGGCACAGCATCTATATTCTGGGGGAAATACGAGACACCTATTTTCAAGTCCTAAAGTATAATGAAGAGTAACTCACATACATGTTCCTGAGGAACCCAGCATAGCACCATGTGAGTAAAAGCTGTGTGTGTGTGCACAGAGTAAAAGTTCCATAAACACTGCCTTAACGATGTATGTACGTTACCTTTCAAATACAGACTTTATCAGACTATAACTGTTCCGAATACTGTCATGAGTACATACATCTAATGCACTGACCTGTGCTCTCTAGCTTGTGGCTTGACTAATTGTCGCTTGTTTAAGATTTCAACAGACCACTGATGCTGGGGAAACAAGGAACCCGATGTTCCTAGAAGTTCAAGATTGACCATCATAGAACAGTGGCCTTTTCTGATGCCAGCAAGTCTTGAGATCATATCAAGAATGATTAGGTACTGTAGCACTGCTTCTCCTACATATCAACGCTCAGTAGTTCTGTGACTCCCCCTTAAAACTCCCTGCTCACTATGTGACTTTAGATTGCCTACAACCCCTACTTTGGAGAATGAAAACGGTTCTAATAATATGGCTTCCTAATCAATTTCACTGGGGCCCTGTCTCTGATCCTATTCCCTTGTGTCTAGGCCCTTTGTGTGTCATCTCTATATCTACTGTAACTTGTGACATTTAAAGCTATGCCCATGGAGATTACATCATCCAATATGCCCTCTTGCATGACTGCCACTGATCAAGGCCTGGGCATCACAGGGATCATTGTCTTCATACAGCATCTGGTACTCACTAACACCCAGGAATTCAACTAAATCCCGAAGATGAAACAGCACTTCCCTAATGCTCAGAATCCCACCACGTTCACCAGTTCCTTAACCCCCTGACATTTATTCATCTCATGATGCAACCAAGAGCTGCCTATGGCTTTGGAGTAATGAAAGGGAGTCCCTTCGGGTTGCTACCCTACACTGGAAAAAGATCTTCACATTTTCTTACTTTCCATCCCTTTCCTAAAGTATTTAATAATATGAGATAGGTTAACATTGGTGTCGGGATAACACGTCACTCTGTACACATCCATGTGAACACATTAAACACATCATTTAATTAATTTATTAAGGTATTGTATACACAACGTATGTAATATATTAATAAATACATTTATTTAATTAAATGTATTAACCTCACACAAACTAAGTTATGCACTTCAAACCCATTCTATTACCATTGTTCAAAATCTAGAATACAAGCCTTCAGAAAATATTTGTTGATAAAATGTGGGAATACAGAATTCCATAATTTGTAGGTCTAAGTCCTTTCTTTTTTTATTTTATTTTTAACTTTATTAAAAAAATTTTAGTGTTTATTTATTATTTTGAGAGACAGAGCCCCAGCAGGGGAGGGGTCAAAGAGAGGGAGACACAGAATCTGAAACAGGCTCCAGGCTCTGAGGTGTCAGGAGTGATGTGGTTTTCGAACCCATGAAACATAAGATCATGACCTGAGCCAAAGTCAGATGCTTAACTGATGAGCCACCTAGGTGCCCCTCTTTTTTTTTTTTAATGTATTTTTATTTCCAAGAGAGACAGAGACAGAGCATGAGTGGGGGAGCGGCAGAGAGAGAGGGAGACACAGAATCCAAAGCAGACTCCGGGCTCTGAGCTGTCAGCACAGAACCCAACATGGGGCTCAAACTCACAGACAGTGAGGCCATAACCTGAGCCAAAGCCAGACGCCTAATCAACTGAGCCACCCAGGTGCCCATTTTCTTTAACTATGCGTATATATAGGGGCGCCTGGGTGGCTCAGTCGGTTACACATAGGACCTCAGCCTAGATCATGATCTCAGGCTCCTGAGTTGGAGCCCCGCATCGAACTTTGTGCAGACAGCTTAGAGCCTGGAGCTTCCTCAGATTCTGTGTCTCCCTCTCTGCCCCTCCCTCACTCATTCTCTGTCTCTCAAATATAAATAAATGTTAAAAAAATATTTTAAGGCAAGCCTGGGTGGCTCAGTCAGTTAAGTGTCTGACTTCTGCTCAGGTCATGTTCTCATGGTCCATGAGTTCGAGTCCGGCTGACAGCTCAGATCCTGGAGCCTACTTTGGATTCTGTGTCTCCCTCTCTCTCTGCCCCTCTGCAGCTTGCACTCTGTTTCTCTCTCAAAAATAATGAATAAACATAAAAAAATTAAAAATACATGTTAAAATGTATATTTATAATTGTATGCTATTTTGGGGGCGATTAGTTATGCTCTTTCTAATCTCTTGGAGGATGTCATCATTTCAATGACATCAGCTGACATTCTCTAACTACGGCTGTAGTGAAGATATACCAGTTTTCACCGCACTGCCACCTCTTTTTTCCTTAAAGAACAGTTGGGAATTTATTTTATTTGTAACATTCAACAAGATTTTTAGTTTTAATACAGAGAAAAGGATGCTGTTCTGAGCACCTATTTCATGAGAGCTTGCATCAGTGTTTTCACCACCAACAGCATCTCCATGTACATTTTCGTTACATATTGTGTATTATGTTGTCCTTCATCTTCCATGGAGAACGAGGCATGAGTCACACCTAATGAAGAAGGACATGTCATATTTTTGATTCATCAATAATCAGTGACATAATTTTCCAAAACCACTTGGAATTAATGAATTTTGGAAGTATTTTGAAAGTAGAAATATACTAATATTTTCTAGTCACAAATTTCAGATAGGGTTGATGTAACGAAAAAGAGCACACAGACTGAAATTATTTATACCTATGCAAAAATTGGTCCATTTTAGGGGCACCTGGGTGGTTCAGTAAGTTAAGCATGACACTTTGGCTAAGGTCTTGAACATGGAGTTGGTGAGTTCAAGTCCCCTGTTGGGCTCTGATCTGACAGTTCAGAGGCTGGAGCTTGTTTCTGAATCTGTGTCTCCCTCTCTCTCTGCCCCTCCCCAACTCCTGCCATCTCTCTCTCTCTCTCAAAAATAAACATTACAAAAACTAATGGTCAGAGTCCAGCTCCAGCAGGTCCAGGGTTCCCTGAAAGATGGATGGTGTCAGCAAAAAGGATAGATGAGAGAGCTATGAGATTCTTTCTAATCACCAAGCGGGCATCTCTGCACAGACCTGAGAATCAGCTTTATTTATGGTTAAATGTATGGGGAACAACACAGAAGTGGCATTTGCCTTAGACAATGATTTCTGATGATAAATTTCTTGGAGAGGTAAAGATTTCCCCGAACATAGATTTTTAGAAGACGCATGCATCATTTTTATTAATAGCAATTGATGTAGGTGATTTATTTTATTAGCACTTGTAGCTTGAGATTTCAATGTAGGTTTTGCATTTTTAGTAATAGTGTCAAATACATGCAGTCTCATATGCCCAATATTCTATCCTACTTTAATGTTAATTATTTTTATATCCACACTAATATTACTAACAATAAAATGACCTGTCAAAAAACTTAGGTTTTATATTAACTATAATTTATATAGCCTCATAACTAGCTTAAATAGCCTTCAATTATTTAAAAATTATTTGAAAAAAATAAAAATAAAAAGTATTTGAAATAAGCCTACATTTCTCATAGATCTTAAGTTTTGTCTTCAACTTCCTTGTCAATAGTTAGTCTATTAAAAACTTGAAAATACGGGCGCCTGGGTGGCTCAGTTGGTTAAGCATCCAGCTTTGGCTCAGGTCATGATCTCACGGTTCATAGGTTCAAGTCCCATGTCAGGCTCTCTGCTGACAGCTAGGTCGGAGCCTATAGCCTATTTCAGATTCTATGTCTCCCTCTCTCTCTGACCCTCCCCTGCTCATGCTGTCTCTCCGTGTCTCTTAAAAATAGATACAAAACAGAAAAAAAATTTTTAAACGTGAAAATAAATAGCTTTTATTAATTTATTAATTATTAATTATGATAGCACCCATAAAACCAGCTGAGTTGGCCTCCATTCATGATTTCTTTTCTTCAAAGATGACCTAATCCTGTTATAGCATTATTCTCAACAAGCATAATAGAAAGAGCTTTCCTACTGATTGGATTTTTACCCTACACTGCAAAACAATGCTATTGTCCAAGCCATAATGTCATGCCTTCTCCCATAGCAATTCAATTTCCTCCTGTGTATGCTTTATCACAAATTGGCATAAAAATTGTGACTTTCTCAGCTTCCAGTCATTTAGGACTTGTGATAGTACACTAAGAATTAACCACTGGCATTTAGCATTTTCACATATCTGCATTAAAGCCCTCTCCGTGGCTGTTATTTGTATATTCAGGATTCATTATTCACAACTTTAATTATGAACAAGCTATCTCACAAGAGGGCTTTCAGGTGAGTTACTTACCCACATTATCATTATTATTTGGAAATGTGCTGTTAATAGGAACACTATCTCTTGCACATTTGTAATCCAAATATTTAATCTGGAAGCCATAAACACATATTAACATCTGTACCCAATTATTCACTTTAATTACCATATCTGTTAACGGGTCTCTGTTTATAGAGTGGACCCACTCTGTATTAAGAGTCTATTTAGACTGGACCCAAAATTAAACATTTGGAAATTAAAAAAATTTCTAAACATATCCTTGTCAAATCATGCAATTTGGTAAGTGAAAATTTTAGACTAGACAATTGACTCTAAAAATAACAAGAATACTTGACATTTTTGAAAACTGAATTGTATGTTCTGTTTCTATTAAAAGAGGTTTAGGTAAATCAGAATAACAGATTCCTACTGAGAAGAATTAGAAAAAACTTGGCAAACTATTAAAAGATAACCTTTTTGACAGCATTAGAGATATTGTGCAAGTAAGTCACAATTACCAATGTTCCTTTTATAAGAATCACGCATTACTTTATAAACTCAATCATATAGCAGTAGGATTTTTGTAGTTCTTATTCAAAATATTATTCTAACATTGGCCAATACACACCCACAACCGTGTGAGATTACATAAACATCCCTCGCAATGAACATTCTTTTTATTTTTTTAAAAATGTTTTATTTATTTTTGATACAGAGAGAAACAGAGCATGAGAGGGGGAGGGGCAGAGAGAGAAGAAGACACAGAACCGGAAGCAGGCTCCAGGCTGTGAGCTAGCTGTCAGCACAGAGCCTGACGCAGGGCTCGAATCCACGAATGTGAGATCTGACCTGAGCGGAAGCCGGAGGCTTAACCGACTGAGCCACCCAGGCGCCCCCGCAATGAACATTCTTTGTTGCACATTCAGAGTTCCAAAATATATTCTCTTACCTATTTGGATATCTTCCAACGATTATACAGCAACTTTCATACTTAGTTCATCTGAACAGTTAAAAATTGATTACACACAAAAAATTTTTAAGATATTCAAATAAGTCTCAGTTTTAAAAAGATCTGTGTGGACATTTGCTACTAAGAATTGAACTACCACATCAAAGAATTTTTATTACAATTCCAATTTTTAAAAACTGGAAAATCTAAGAGAGAGATCCAACATGATGGAGAAGTAAGGAGATCCGAAGTTCCCTCATCCCTCAAACACAGTAATGATGAGGCCAGAGGACTTTGAACTCCGAGTCTGGGCAGCAAAGTGAAAGAGACACCTACAGGGACCCACCAGGAGGACCTGACCAGTCATAGATAGGTGCATGATTACAAATAGGGAGAGATAAAATGGGTGGTGGAAGAAAGGAGGGGCAGGATCCCCTTCCGTGGAGAGAGAAAGGAAAGAGAAAGAGAGGCTGGGGAAGGATAGGACTGTATCTGGACAAGATAAAAGTCACTGATCGGAATGGAGAAAGATCCCATCTCTAACTGAGGGGCTTTCTCTGCACTGGGGCCCGCTGCCCCTTTTACACACCTGCAGAGGAGGGGAGCCAGTCCCAGGCTTCGTAACTAGTTCAGAGGCGCAGTCTGCAGTGGGAGACTGCTGTGGGAGTGCTGTGGGAAAAGGTATATAACCTTTCAAAGGACAAAGATTGCATGTGCACACCAGCCAGAGCCATATATGGGCCGTGTGGATCAGGACTTCCCCCAAACCAGCGGCATTTCCCAGAAACCGAGTTGTAGGGAGCGGGACTCTAAGACAACGGGGTTTAAATCCCAGCGAAGCGCCAGGGAGGCACAGGAGACAATGGAGGGGGACAAGCCGCCTCCTTGGGGCACAAGGCACAGTGAGGACCGCCTGAACAGAGTGTTTTGGGACACCCGGCCTGTGGAGGAGAGACTGGGATGTCGCCATTTTTCTCCCTATCACCAAAAGCTGGGGATTCAGGGAACAGACAGCAGGGGTCCACAGTGGCGGCAGGACCTGCCACCCCTAATCACACACCTTTTTGCCTATAATGCTATCTAATGGAGCGGGCTTGATGCTGACCAACCAGACAGCCCCTCTTCCAAATCAGCACTGCCACTGACACCCAGCGGTTTTGCATTGCCTGATTTAGTTCTTGGACAATTCTATTAGATCCATAGATAGTTGTTTTGTTGTTGTTGTTTTCTCCCTTTCCTTTTTCCTTATCTTTTACTCCTCTAGTCTGGTTATTCTGGTTGTTGGTTCAAGAAGACATATTTAAACTATTCTTTTTATACCTGTTCTACATCTTCTTTTTTATTTTCCTTTCTCTCTCTCTAGATTAAGCTGTATTGTTTCTCTGTCTGGTCAATTTTCTTTTCTTTTCTTTTGACTCACCCCTAGCTTCTTCCATCAGCACTGCCTCTGTCCTGTTGTATACTTGTAGCTGATGTTTCTATTTTTGTTTTGTTTGTTTGTTTCTTTGTGTTGTTTGTATGTAAGCAATGAACCATGGGAATCTACTCCAAAAACCAAGAGTAAACTTTACACGCTGTATGTCAGACAATTTGACAATATATTATATTATTAAAAAAAAAAAAAAACAGAAAATCTAGCCTATGCACCTTACCCTAATCAATCCAGTTACATAATTACAAATGACACTTAAAAATACTTAATGAATTTTACTCTTGCCTTTTTTCAATTCTGGTCTTTTGGATTCTCAATGATTATTTCATTCTCATAGTAATGTCAAAAAATACCAAATGCTGACAAACTACTTGACCTGAAAATACTGGTAATTAATCACCACACCCATACATTAGAGGTCAAACAGCATAATCACCAAATGAAGCAGGTGTCTTCACCATCAAAAACTACCCAAGTTTCTAAATCCTCTGAATTGTACTACAATATGGTTTTAACTTCTTATAATGATTTAATTATTCAAATAAGAAATATCTAAAATTGAACTTAAAAACACAGGTCCCTAAATACCTATGTGTCAGCCATAAAGCTTTTGGAAACTCTTCAGTAGCCATAAAAGGAATATAACTAAGAGACACAAGCATTTTACACGTGTATACATGCACTGCTCTTCATGCGAAGGAAATCCCCCAAATTTATTATAGTATCCCATCCAAGTTTATCACTCCTAATTAATACAGGAGCAAATCAATGTTTACAATAAGCTTTAGTAATTTTTCTGATATCATTGCCTCTCGAATTCCATTGTTTTCTCCTAGGATGATTTTTTTCTCACTGATATACATCCTCAAGAAATATATCTTTTGTTTGAAAGGAAGAAAGAGAAAGAGTGCAAGTTGAGAGGGGAGATTTGCTCCATCTGCTTAAAAGCCATCTTTGATTCTGAGATCTTGGGAACGGGCTCCTGTGCCGGTGGGTATAAACTGTTTTATCAGCTTGCACAGGACCTGAAGGGCGAAAGGGGAGACAAATTCAATGTTCCCCTTTGTATTTACCCATCACTAATGCAAAGTGAGTCCTAGGCCCTACTGAGTACAGCTTCCGGGTTTGGCCAGAGTCCAGTATTGCGCCCCAGGAAGGCACGGCTCAGGGCTGGGTGGCCAGGTTCCCAAGCCTAACCTCAGAGCTGCCCCGGGCTACAGTGGGTCCTGTGTCCTAGGCACCCCCTTCCCTGCTTGCTCCTCCCTTCCCTTCTCTGGGGGAGGGAAAGAACGTTTACAAATAGGGAACAATGTGTGGTGATGAGCCCGTGATTTCCAGACTTTCAATGGAGGCAGGAGAGGTCAAATAATGGAATCAAACGTTATTTCCTCACTCAAAAGGCAGATCAGAATCAGGCTTCCATAACTTATCCCGTATGTACCAGTGATGTATAAAAGAACTGAACTGGGTGCCCTCCTCCCAAGTCCTGGGCAACCCAACAGAGCCGTGGCATCGCTGTTATGTAACAGTATGTCACAGCCTGCAGGAAAAGATGGGCTTGTTCGACTCCGCAGTCCCAACCACCCAACGCACCAGCGCATCTGGTCAGAAAAGCCGTTATCAGAAAAGGATTCCCTTCAATTCCTTCAGAACCCACTCCTTCAAGACATCCAGCACCTGGCAGCTCCCGGAAGGATGGGAAGGATGGGAAGGCGTTCAGTCTCTCCGACCTTTTCCTTTGTTGTACTTTGTCACTAACCCATCCCCTGGGGGGGGAGAAATAACCCTCCCTCCCTCCCCCTACCATGCGCCGATGGCAGGAGAAATTTAAGGGAAATTCTTATCTCTATTCCCACTGGAGAAGGCAAAAGGGATTCTAATTTGGCAAACAACTCCCAAGGAAGCTGCCATGTCTCGGGTGGGTGGAGAATCCTCTAGGCTAGGTAGCGAATTGTGCGGGAGCCCGGCTCTTCAACCCTGGGGAGATAAAGGCACGCCCATTCCCACACCGTGAGAGACAGAGTGTGGCAGCTGCAGCTCCACTGCAACCTCTTGTTAGAAGAGAAAGCCCGAACTTGTGGGGAGAAGCACTGGGTGTTACATGGAAACCAATTTGAAAATGAATTATTTAAAAAAAAAAAAAAAGCATCTGATGCCATCCAAAAATGAGAGGGAGAAAGAGAGAGAAAGCGCAGGAGGGCTTCCCAGCCCACTGCCCCAGCCACGGAGCCCGCCGCTGGCCTTCCTGTCCCGTCCATTCACCATTTCTGAAAATGGGCCCTGCCGGGGCGGGTGCTCTATGTCCTCGGCGCATTGCAGGACGATCCAGTCCACAGCTTGTTCTCCAGGTCGGCGTTGTCCTTCTGCTCGATCTTCTCCTGCACCTCTCCGCTTAAGCCATAGCTCGGGCCCCTGTTAGCCATGTCTGGAAGAGAAGACAGGACACGCGCGCGCGGCATCCACAAGATAGCAGCAGCGGCCTGGCTCCCTGCGAACCGGGCTGGGACCCGGGCTGGGACCGGCTGCGCGGCCTGGCCCAGCAGCGGCAGAGCGGGCAGAAAGCAGGGCGGGGTGTAAATCAAGGAGCCAATGAAGCCACTGGGGTTTCACCTACCAACGCGAAAGAAAAGCGCAGCCACGCGCCAGTGACTCTAGAATAAAGCCCCTGCCGGTCCAGGGGGGCTGGAACGCCCCTCGGGGTCCCGCCTATCGATGGGATGAGATGAGATGATGTTCAAGGACTCCCAATCAAGGCTGAACCCCCAGGCAGCAAGGGGGCTGGGTGGTGGCCCTGGCTTCCCCCCTCTAGAAGCACTTTGCAGCCTCAGGGACCGAGATAAGAAAGAGCAGACAATTAACAGGCAGGAAGGAAGGCCGCCTTGACGTCCAGTCGCTGGTGCTGCCTGGCGCCTGGAAGAACGGTACACTGCTTCCATTCTCTTCTAGCTGAGGAGGGTCAAACCCTGGCCGTTGGGAAGAGCCCTCCAAAAAGTCAGCCCTCTCGAGTGTCAGTCAAGCCCGCCCACCTCCCTCCCGCTGAGAGCTTCTTTCTGGCTGCACAATTCTTTCCCCTCCTCTGGGGGAGACAGCCCATCGTGTACAAGGCCAGCACACAGCTGCACAGGGCCTGGGGCCCCGGGGGGGTCCATTCTGTCAGCTGTCCATCTGTCACGAGTTGCCAGACCACCTTCCCTCTGCCCTGGGGTAACAATTGTCTGGCTGGATGGGAGGGGAGGGGCTGAGAGCTGCATCCATTAACTTGTTCAGCTGCCAGCCAGATTTCATCTGGAAACTTCCATCCTGGCAGCAAGTCTTATGCCTCAGTTTGACTTATCCAAAGAATGAACGTTTTCAATGCTACTTTTAATAGAAAGATACTAAGAGCATGTTTTATAAAGGAATAGAGCTCACTGTCAATGTACTAAAAACTCGTGGAGTGAAAGATTTGGGTAGCATGTAACCATTGTCATCTGTGTGTTTTAGTCAAGGACCCATCAGGCCCCACTGTGGTAACTGAATACTTGTCAAACAAGTAATTAATTGGTCAAACAATTAATAACAGCTGCATTTTAAGCATGCCTGCCTCTGAACCAGCTGTTACCTGCCATTGAATTGAATGAATACTATTCATTTGAAGAACAAACTTAACTTTACAAAATGATGTATGTAACTGAACCCTCTAAAAGTTCAGAAATAGTGAAAATATCGTTAACTGCAGAAAACGTACAATGTACATTAAGGTCTGTGCCTATAAAGAACCACATCGAGGTGATGTGGTTGAGAAGCCTGTACCCCAAACAGCTGTGCGTCTGTCTGAAGTCCTCTAGTGTTCAAAGGACACAATGAGCAATGCGTTGACATTCCCAGGGCTAAAGATGATAGTAAAAATCATCCCTTGCCATTGTTAGAGCTAGCAGCTTCTGTGAAGAAGAGACAGTGGTCTGAGTGTCCCTGTTCTTTCCTTACATGCTTTTAAATCAACAGGCTTCTAACCACAACCATTTGCTCATCTGATTTAGAGTTAGCAAAGACATGTCCTGATTGGCAGGTACATATCTCAGCCACTTAGGGGATTATCTACCATATCCTCCCTGACTGATGCAGGTACACACACATAAAAAAATGTACAAAGATCTTGTCATTGACTATAAATAACAACAATGTAAAATTGTTTAATCCCCTTCTTCCTCATCTGCTATGTTCTTGAAGTAATTTCCTGCTAGGAGAAGCACCATTTAATTGAGTTAGAGGATGGAGTAAGGGCTTCGAGGTTTATATGCAGAGAGACACAAAGGTAGGAGAATTTAGCAGCATAGGACATTGAGAACTATGTAGGAGAAACACCTTAAGAAAGCAAAAACAAAACAAAACAAAACAAACCAGAAACGGGAGGTAAGTGCAAGGAAGACAAACTTCGCACCTTTGGCCCTCAGAGGAAATTATGTAAAGAAACTGCATATGCAGATAATGACAATTCTTAAGGGGCTCAGAAGAATGTGGACTGAGAAGGAGCTTAGAACAGATAGCACACAAGGGGAGCCTGGGTGACTCAGTCGGTTGAGAGTCTGGCTTTGGCTCAGGATCTCATGGCTTGTGGGTTCGAGCCCTGCGTCAGGCTCTGTGCTGACAGCTAGCCTGTTTTCAGATTCTGTGTCTCCCTCTCTCTCCGACCCTTCCCTGCTCACACTGTCTCTCTCTCTCTCTCTCTCTCTCTCTCTCTCTCTCAAAAGTAAATAGAACATTATAAATAAATAAAAGAACAGATAGGACACGGCACTGGTATCAATGCAGACCTTGAGGCAAAAGTCAACAACGACATTCTACTATTCAACACTACGTGGCTTTTTCCTTCTCTCTCTCTCCTCTCCTCCTCTGTCTGCTCTCCCACACCCCCTCCCCCAGAGCAGTAGTTCTCAAACTGCACTGGAGGGGTTGGTTAAAACAGACTGCTGGGCCACACTCCCAGCTTCTGACTCAGGTCTCAGGTGAGGTTCAAGGACATGCAGTTCTTACAAGTTCTCGGGTGACACTGATGCTGCCTGCCTCATGAAAACACTCTTCAAACCACTATTCGACAGCTTTTCTTTAGTTTTCTGTGCCTCAGTCCTGCCAGGATCATAGTCCCACAGGTGACATTTAGATTCTCAGGAAAAAGACATCCAAAGAGAACTCAACTGATTACAGACCACCACTAAAATACACAAAAACAGCTATTACCCACTATTTCTTCATCCCTGCAGATAACTGAGTGCTTAAACATATGTCTAATGATAACATATAACAAATAAATCACCTTCATTTATTTCAGAGACCTCATTTCAACCACGATTTGCTGAAGCGCATGGTAATAATGAAAAGCACATTTTGTAAAAATGGGAGGATCAGCAGTAGAACAGAACACCAACTCCGCGTCTGAGCCTGGAGCGGCAGACCTCAGGGCCTGTGCGGGACTCTGAGCACCTGCGGGACCGCTCTGGGGAGATGGCGCTAAGGTTGCTTTCAGGCTAAGGAAAAAAGTTTCACAACTGGTGAGCCACGTCTAATACGGTCATAAGGATAGGTACTGTTTCCCATATGCCACAAAATAAGGATAAAAGGTACAAACAGAGATCACAATGTCTGATCCGAGTAAGCAAATATGACTAATAACGAAAATGTTGCTAAAAAAAGAAATTTCAAGTGTGATTTCACCAATATGGCTGAGATATGTGGCAGAATGATTTGAAGAGATTGTGAAGAAAAGGAAACCTTGAATAAGGCAAAGAGATGATATACAAAAAGGCAGCTAAGGCAAAAGGTGAGCCAGCACAGGAAGCCAAAGGCAGATGCCACACACACAAATATTCAAAGACAGAAGCAGCAGAACAGTGACGGAAGGTAAACACCGAGCTTGCTCCTGACCCACCTCAACCGGAAGCTGATTAAACCACGTCACCAGGCCATCTACCGCCAGAGCAACGACCTTCTGCGGCCTTGCGATTGCCGCATGAAGCATAAGCCAACCACCGAGGCTGGCTCCAACCAGTATCTAAAAACAAACACAGTGTTGTATTTATGGCTTTACATTTTAGTTTAGAGAGAGACGGAGAGACAGGGTGCGCACGTGAGAGCAGGGGAGGGGGGACAGAATCTTAAGTGATGTGGGGCTCAATCCCATGACCCGGGGATCGTGACCTGAGCTGAAATCAAGAGTCAAATGTTCAACTAACTGAGCCATCCAGACGCCCCCAAAAGGTAGACAGTTTTAAAGAGGAATTTCTTTTTCTTTTCTGTAAGGGGATTCAGTAATTTATGTATGTACTTTTTCCTTCTATATCCATTAGCTCCCAGGTTTTTAATATTTGGTACAAAGCAGAATTAAAATTAGGATTACAATGTAAAGTAAAATGCCACTTAAATTTTATGAGAAAGTGAAGAGAACAATTTTAAATCAAATGCCAAAATTAATTGTTAAACAGTTAAGCTACTAAATTTTCATAGCTAAAGGCACAGCTCAAAAGAAATGAGGTTAGTCAATAATTATACTTAACACAAACAGTCACCTGTGGTCCTTCAGCTACGTCATCAATTATAGAAAGAACATCTTTCCTCCATCTACCCACTGTGCATTCTTGTATGTTACCATCTGAATTTCCAACTCCTGAGTAATCAAACCTAGAAAAAGGGAAAACATGTACCTATATTCAGACGTCTATCTATATATTTCTCTGGTTTTTAGAGAAGATAGCTCTTTTATCATTATTACAATGCCTAAAACATAAAAATATATTAAAATAGATCCTACTGGCATAACCTCCAAATGTCACCCATGTCCACTCACTCTCTCACCCCCTCCACAGCCAGCAGCCAGTCCACGTCACCATCTTCTCCGACCAGACTAGCGTTCACAGTATCCTCCTAAGTCTCCCTGTCTCCATTTCCTACCCCATGCAGTCGTCAGCGATCCTTTTAAAACAAAAATCATACCTTGCACAAACCCATCAAAAGCTTTCTATCATCTTTAAATAAAACATAAAGTCCTTCCTGCAACATGGCCGTCAACTACCTCTCTGATTTCATTTCTTATGGATTTCTTACCTTTTCTCCCTCCCAACTGGATCCTATTCACCTTCTTGAAGTAAATGGAATACACCACCCAGGTTTTGCTTCAGGAGTTTGATATCAGCTTTTCTTTCTACAGGGCAGACCATATCCCCCCGATATCCACTTTGATTGCTCCCTCACTTCGTTCAGGCCTCTGGCTCAAATGTTACATCTCCAGAGACGCCTTCTCTGACTACTCAACACAAAACCATGCTTCCTTCATCGTTCTCTATTTCCTTACTCATCCCTTAGTTTGCTTCTCCTTCAAACTGCCTAGCTCTCCAGGCTCAGTCTGTTGATCTGTGCACTTTCAAGGCCTCTGTTCCGTAGACTGTGAAATATCACACCACGCCTGCAGATTACCTCCTACCACAGGCCTCCTGAACCACCCCGATCCCTGGACAGGCCCTTTCATGATGCTGAGCCTTTGCATCCTGTCTGGAAAGCCGGGAAAGCCTTCGTTCCCATTCCTTCAGTCATGTCATTTTCTCTGAGGAACTCTGACATACACTCCCTCAGTCACCTTCTTTAGTATGTACTCACTTAACACTTGTCTTATTATGTTGTAATCAAGTTTCAAGTATTTGTGTGACTAGAATGTCAGTTCTTCAAGAGCAGACTGTTTGACTCAAAATTTCCCCCAGGTACCAAGCACTGCTTGCCCTGTGCTGTCCACACTCGCTCTCGTTTCTTCTCATTCACCTTTTCCTCTGCAATCTGGGAAGACCTGTATTGCACTGCACATCTTTGTCATCTTTTTTTTTAAAGTTTTTTTTTTAACATTTATTTATTTTTGAGAGCGAGAGCATGAGCTGAGGAGGGGCAGAAGAGAGAAGACACAGAATCTGAAGCAGGCTCCGGGCTCTAAGCTGTCAACACAGAACCCGATGTGGGACTTGAGCCCACGAACCATGAGATCATGACCTGAGCCAAAGTCAGACACTTAACTGACTGAGCCACCCAGGCGCCCTTCATCTTTGTCATATTAAACCTGGCCTAGCACAGTAGCCTCCTGTGCCTCTGTGACTATTCTCTCTCCAAATGGATCTACTTTATACCTGTCAGTTTTTTTTTCTGGAATGCTTTATTTCTATGGCATTAACTTCAGTGGTTCCCTGTAACATGAAATACAACCTTTTAGTATTTTAACCTGTTTTTTAGACCATTAGATTCTGGTCATCTCAGATTGATCATTTATCTTGTCAGAGGAAACCAGTGCTTTGGCCCAACTGATCAACTTACTGTTACTAAATTGGTTTTTGCTTTCTGTTCCTGTTTCATGCCTCATACTATTTCCATCACCTGGAGTACCCTCTCCTTTCACCTTCACAGCTCATCGTCTCAGAGCTTAGTCCAAACAATTGACTATCTCCTGGAAAAACTTCCCCCAGAGAAGCTGAAGAAAAATTTTTACCTAATGAAACTTATAGAATTCATTTTTATCAGTCACAATCAATTTTTATACCCTGCTCTATAAGACGGTTCGTATGTGTGTGATATGCCTCATCATTCCTGTGGCATGGTCAGATCCTGGTGGGGAGACACCATTCTTGGTTTTGTGTCTGTATTCTTCCCAGAGGTGAGGCGCCTACACCTCGCACATGGAGTATGATTACACATACTAAATTAAAAGTGGAAGGTAAAAGTAAAAAGAATCTCTTGATTCAAATTTGAAGCATTCAGGTTTCTCTAATTCTTAAAATTTGATGAAAACTAATAAATCCTAGTGTTTTTAGTGTACATGTAAGAACATATATGTGCTATACAGCCTACACAAATTTTCTTAGGGATTTATGAGCCAGAGAGGAAGAAGAAATTAAATTTTTCTTTGGTATAAAGTGAAATGATTTTGGACCCTTGGGAAACTGTGTAACAAGGCTGCTGCTGACATCTCAATCACAGTCATTATTTCTCTTCAACCCAGGGGACATAGAAAACAGACCCAGGAACAGAGGGAAGAAACGTACCAGCTAATCCTCGTTTTCCCTCCCTTGGTGGGCAATTAGGCATCTCTACTTGCTGCATCTTTTACAGCTGCCTTCCAAATATATGATGCAGATGTAGAATATAAGTAGAAACCCTTCAAAAAGGAAAATATAAACATTTGGTGATACTAAAAGATACAAGTAAAAAAAATAGTTCACTCTTGCTGAACCCTAACCAAGGGACAAAGACAATTCAAACATACTCAGCTGTTGGGGCACCTGGGCAGCTCGGTTGGTTAAACAGTCAGACTTTGACTCAGGTCATGATGTCAAGGTTCGTAGGTTCAAGCTGCATGTTGGGCTCTGTGCTGACAGCTCAGAGCCCGGTGCCTGTTTCAAATTCTGTGTCTCCCTATCTCTGCCCCCACCCCCCCGCTTGCACTCTGTCTCTTTAAACAAAACTAAACAATAATCAAAGATATCCAGCTATTTAGGGTGGGACAGCTGGCTTAGTCCATAGAGCATGAGACTCTTGATCTTCAGGGTCATGAGTTCGAGCCTCACTTCGGGTGTGCAGCCTACTTAAGAACAAACAAACAAACAAGCAATCAAACAACAACAACCACCAACCCCACAGGCCGTTCTGGATTAATTATTCTATGGCAAATAACTATGAGAGAATACCAGCCCTAACACCGTGTGTTATATACTTGAGCTCTGACACAATCTTATGTAGGCATGGTGACAGAACATCAAAAAGCCGTTTTCACATAGCCATATGAACCATTTCTTGTATAATATACAAAACTAACCATTTCCTCATTCAAGATCTAACATTTTACAGCCAAAAACATAAAAAAAGTAAACTGAGAAACTGGAGTATAAATAAAAGATAAAATCGCCAATAACAAGCTAAAATGCAACCAACAGTTAATAGTGACTAGGTTGCAATGAAGTTTGATAAAAGCAAACAAAAAGAAACCTGGTCGAATTAGAATTTTGTAGTGAAGGGCTAGACTTTTATAAAGGTTTATAAAGATATACTTAGGCTATCTTTTAACACAGAACCAATTAATGGTCTGTACACATTTTAATTAATGTTTACTTAATACACTTAAAAATGTTTTTTTTAATGTATTCAAAATAAAGAAAACGCACAGATGTCATGTGCTATAGGGAGACAGAAACTGGTTACAGTGCTCCCCATCTCCATTTAAATTCAAGAACTGGTAAAAGGGCGATTTCTTGATTCAAATTCTTTTGGGGATAAAAAAGAATGATGGGAATTTTCCCCATGTTTTGACCAGTGTAGTTAGTTTCCCCTCCTGTACAGCTTTTCTTTCTTACCCCAATCCTAACAGTGTCCCTTTATGAGATGTTTTTTTTTTTAATCCACTTCAATCCCCAGTTTTCTCTCACCTTGTGCAATTAAGTATTCTGTTCTTTTTGACACAGTACATTCTGTTGAGTATTTCTGCCTAATTTCTCATGTTTTTTGCCTTATGTTTCCCCAGCCTGCTCTTTAAGAATGGCCATGTTTTAGAATTTGTTGTATATTTTACAGCACCCAGTAATAGTGCTAGAAAGTCTCCTTGGAAAAGATACTCCAGCCTTCAGCATAACAGTTAAGTCAGAACAGATTTTTTAAAGTTCTGAAAATAAAAGTCAGTACGATAAAAGGAGTCACACTAAATCCATTTAGCTGACATAATCTCTGCTAATATACAGAATAAAATCTAAAAGGCTTTCGTTTTTTATATTTATAAATTAATTTCTGAAAGCTGTATTTTCTAGACCTACTGAGTGAATGTTAGTGAAACTATTATTCCAACAATGGAGATGAATAGATTTTTAGGCTGTTAATGCTAGAAAGAATTCAGACATTATCTTTAGTTCATCCTCCTCCTTTATGATGAAGAACTAGGCCCAGTGTTTATCAGCTGACACATCTTATCACAGTTATCGCCTATTGCCGGAAAGGATTCCAGTACCCATACTTCCTGAATTCCAGGCCAGTGTTCTTTCTATTAAACCATACTATCTCTTCTGGTAAAGTAGGCACTAACTAAATGATTGTTATAGGTAAAGAAAACTAATAACAACAATGTAAGCATACTATTTTACTAAAATAATTATTAGTATGAAATATTAGGAATTACAAAATCAAATTTTGGTTAAACAACACATATCCTTCTATGTTTCTATATATTCAGACTACAGGAGTGAGGGGAAAGAGAAAACTCCAGTGCGAACATGAATTATATTAATACTAATTTTAGAATACTTTCATTCATTCATTCATTTATATGGGCATGGAACACCAATGAAAACACCAGGCCAGAGAAATCAATTTAGGAGTTCTAAATTATACCTAAAACCAAAGAAAAGAATGGGCGCAATATGAAGAGGATGTGAAATGGGAACTCACAAGATTGTCAGAGACATGAAAAATATACAGTATTCTCAAATACATACGTTATTTTTAAAAACATATTTTGAAAGTAGAGTTATAAAGAGTGGTCAAAGAAAAGCCTTTAAATCCCCAATGGAAAGCCACAACATAATTACAAGATATTATAAGAAAGTCAACTACTATTTTTGGTTTGTTGTCATGCTAGATTATTATATCTAAAGAGTTTAGTTCCTGCTAGTATCTCTTCCCACCAGCATTGTCAGTGTGGCACAAAGACCATTAGAGATGGTCATTTAAAGGCTGCATTTGGGAGCACCTGGGTGGCTCAGTCAGTTAAAGTGGCTGACTTTGGCTCAGGCCATGCTCTCACGGTTCATGGGTTTGAGACCGGCATCGGGCTCTGTGCTGACAGCTCAGAGCCTGGAGCCTGCTTCGGATTCTGTGTCTCCCTCTCTCTCTGCCCCTCCCCGACTCATGCTCTGTTTCCCTCTGTCTCAGTAATAAATAAAAACATAAGAAAAAAAATAATAAAGGCTGCATTTGCCATAGCCCTAAATCGCAAGGTGAAAGTTTACAGACCATTAAAATAAATTAATCCGTAAAAACACTGACACTTGCTTTAATTGGTCAGAGCAGAAATATGTCTCCACTGCCAAGCTCAATGGTAGTAGTATTTTTCTCTGAAATGTGTTGTTCCTACCTTACAAAGGCGTGACCTAGAGATTTGCAAAACTCTTCAATCGCCAATGCTTTTGTACCATTCATATCAGAGAGATAGCCAGGGATGAAGATAATTCCTGGACTTTTGCCTTTTAGATTCTTATAAGCCAGGTTTGGAAGGTCTGGTCGACTAAGGAAAGAGATTGATGTCTTTTGTCTGCAAGCTAAACAAAGTACACAAGACTTAACTATACTTTACAAATACTGTGTTTTGAAAACCATATACAAATGAGCCTTGAACAACATGGGGGTTGGGGTGTTGACCCCATTTATT
>PISW01014094.1:0-22840 GCA_004023785.1 Mungos mungo
ACAGTGGGCTGACTGTTGTGTTTGTTCTGACAGGAATGAAGCACAAAAGTGGCACTGAAAACCACCAGCCTATATGTCTTTCTGATTTAGAATTACAATCACCAAGAGACATAGTATCAAAAAAGGCACAAGTGAAAGTTCCCCCGAAAACAACAGGCAAAGAAAACCATGGTGATACACACAGGATGGGGAAGTGGCACCAAGAGTTTCCAGTGAACCAAACAAAGGAACTTTCAATCTGGGAAGAAGAGCTTCAGAGACTGATGGACCTTCACAAGAAAGCCCGTGCAGTAGAGAAGCCTTTTACGTGCCAGGAGTGTCGGAAAAACTTCAGACTGACTTCTGATCTTACTAAACACAAAAAAATTCACACTGAAGTGAAGCCGTATAAATGTCAGCATTGTGGTAAGAGCTTTAGAGGGAAATCAGATCTTAATAAGCACATAACCATACACCAAGGAATAAAACCATATAAATGTTCCTGGTGTGGGAAAAGCTTCAGTCAAAATTCAAATCTCCGTACACACCAAAGAACTCACACTGGAGAGAAACCCTTTATGTGTTATGTATGTGGAAAGAAATTCAGTCAGAATTCCCACCTTACTAAACACCGGAGAACGCACATGTAGCATCAGCTTGAGAAACTAGGAGGCAGTCAAGCCTTATTACATACCGAACACGCCACTACTGAATGGAAACTTATACAGAGTCCTTAGTCTGAAGAGATTCCCCAAGTAGAGCTTAACTCTGATGTTAATGTAAAAATACAAGATTATGAAGCTTGAGTAATTCTACATCGATGGAAAATTCGGTGATATAAACATGTTTCTGAGAAAGGAATCAAGGTTGACTCTGCAGGGGATGCGTTAATTTTGTACTACTTGGATTTTTACATATAAATCTTCAGGGAATTCCTTGCAAGAAAGGCGTTCGAAGAACTTTCTGAATAAGGAATGTACTATTTTGTGATTGTATTTGGCAGCAGATTCACATTCAAATAGAAAATACATCCATGAATTAATCAGTCTTCTGTGATCATCATGTTGTTGGTTTTGCATTGATTTTCCAGCCACTTTTCAACATAAATGATAGAAACATTTGTGGCATGGTCTTCCAAATGAAAAAGCAATAAGTAGCATGTTTGATTGTCTACCATTACCTTCAAGGTAGTAGGCCTACCCATTTCAAGAGTCCCATGGGGCAAAAATGAGTTCTATTGTTGAATTTTCCAAGAACCAAATTGGATTTTCTTCCTCTTCCCTTATCATCGGACACTGTTCCCAGAGATGGACATCATTTGAATTCCTTTTTTTTTTGTTTTTGTTTATTTGTTTATTTATTTTGAGAGAGTAAGAGACAGTGCGAGTGGGAGAGGAGCAGAGAGGGAGAGAGGGAGAATTCCAAGCAGGCGTTGCGCTATCAGCACAGATTCCGATGCAGGGCTTAACTCAGAAACCATGCATCATGACCAGGGTTGAAGTTAAGAGTCTGATACTTGACCAGCTGAGCCCCCTGGGTGCCCCGGGATTCCTTCTTGAATATTTTAGCAACTTGAGCTCTTAAATCCTTTTAGCCCATTTTTACTGGGGTGAAATGCTATTTACTTCACCAACAGGGAATCTGTCAGAAGGAACACTGCACTAAATTCGACTTCTCACTGGTGATGGTCGATAAAGGAAAGCGTCAGTAAGATCGTGTGGAAACAGGTTAGAATTTTTAGCCATGTTATATATTATATGTAATGAAGAGTTGTCTGCAATAAAGGAAACTATATATAGATATTTTTTCCTCTGACAATGTCAACAGTAAATATTAGCAATTTCCTGAGGTTTAAAGGGAAATTTGTGGGAGTTCAGAATCAACTCAGGTTTTTGTTTACTCTTAATTTGCGTTTTGTTTTCAAGAACAAAGAAAGGGTTAGGTTTAGGAAGTTGTGTGTGCTGCAGGCTGGAAGCAGTTCGCTGTGTGTGGAAGACTGGGTTCCCAAGAGGAAAGTTAGGGAACTGCTGAGTGGTGGGTAAGGTTGGATGAATCTGCATGCATTTTGATTGTCTTACACTGTAAACTATTCTCAAGCAGACAGGGTCTACCCGTCTCTGTTTTTTGCACAGAGCATTTAACAACAGCCTTAGGTGATCAGTGAGAGATGACTGAAAATCGCTATAGGCTGTGAATCTTATCTACAGCACTGACTCACATGTATTTTTGTTAGAGCTTTGTGGTTGTTTCAGGAAAGTGGTTAAACGATCTCTTCCAAATGCCTTATAAAGGAGGAAGTTAAGGTCTCGCTACAGGGACCTGTTCAGACCCTATAACTAGTGGGACTGATGGCTGTCACTTAGCTGCATCAGTCAGGCCTGAAGGCAGGATTTGCAGGATGGATGTGTATGTGAACCCTCCATGGCCGGGCTGGATGGCGTTGTGTTGTGTCTATTTCTAGCTCACAAAACATTCCTGTGGCTTGACTGCTTACTGAGACACTTAAGTCTCCATGTTCTCTGTGAAAGAGAGAAAACTGTATTTCAACTCAGGGTTATTCTAGGGGTTAGAGGGGCTGGGGAAGGAAGTGCACCCCACAGCCTGGCCTAGTAGTAGGTGCTCACTGTGTATTTTTTCCCCTTTTCCCTGCTCCCCAGTGATGTGCTGGGCAGACGGATCACACTTAGGAAGCAGATGCGTTTGTGTACTGCTGGTGTGATAATCCTCAGCTGCTTTGGTCTTTGGCTTCAGTGCACTGTGGTGTAAGTCACCTGACCTGTTGGTCTGCCACCCTCAGTGAGATTTTATTTTATTCAGAATAAACTACACAAATTAGATTTCTTAAGCACAGCCAGCTCTGAAGCTCCCGTCTGCATAGCTGTTACCCAGCACCCTCATCCTTCGACTACTGGTGCTCTGTCTCATCCCAGGATGCAAGTGGACATCTTCCTGGTGCTACATTCATTCAATTGGTGGGGGCCTGAGGGCCTCCTGGGCCCAGGCACTGTTCTAGACTGAGAATGTAGTAGTGAACAAAAGAGCTAGAAATCCATTCTCGTGGGACTTGTATTCTAGTGAAGAGTATAAAGGAGTGGTTAGGGTTTTCTGCTCCTTGCCCTTCAGGTCGTGAGATGGTTTGGGTGATGGGTTGTGAGCAGAAGCCTCACTTCTGGGCTGAAGCCTTTAATCATTGGTGTAAGACTCGGTAGTGTGTTCTGCCTCAGTCCTGGAAGCCCACACAGCCAGGGCCCACAAGGTCAGAGTAGTCTGGAATGCTGAGCACCCCCCACACACATGTGGCAAGCAGCTGTTCTGGAGAGTCGCCCAATCCTGGAATGAGAGAGAAACTTGTTAAACCGGTGAGGTGTTGGTGCCTTGTGTTTCTGGAGTATCTCCTGGCCCATGTAAATAGAGACAGCTATTCTACTAGAGCACTGGGACCGTTTCTGTCTCGTTCCAAGTGGGCTTTGGCTCTCAACAGAAATTTGTCTTCTTCTGAGTAGTGTCTTTGTAACACTGCTGGACATACTGAGGAGCTTCCATGACTAAGTGACAGGAAAGAAGGACTGATTGTTTACCTCAGACAGTCTACGTTGGTCAGTTTTTCAGGTGGACAAGGGAACCATCTGCCTGTTGCCTTTCTGGCTCCATACCCTGCCCTTACTCTCTGTTCCCTTGTGCTCCAGTGTTTATGTGGATAAGATGTGTTTCTATCAATCCATGGGCTACAGAGAGGGGAGGGGTTACCTTTCATTCCTCATGTAAGTGCAGTAGACATTAAGGAATTATTTGGTAACTACCCCTCACGTATCTTATGTGACATAGGGCAGACACAAATTAGCCCTGACTGTTGTAGAGGAAGGTGCCTGTCCTTTTGTACTAAGGTGATAGTTGGGAAGAAGGTTGTGCAGGAAAGGAGAAGCAGGACATTCCGGTTGAGGAGTGAGAAGCCTCTGTAGAGAATGTCTGCTTAGCCAATCACCAGCAGCACAATGTTCCACGAGTCCCCAAGAATATGGACTTAGGAAGAAGGAATTTCTGTTGCCTCATCACAGGGTCAAGAGTCAATTACCAAAAATGCAACAGATGATCAAAATTTATATTGGGTTAGAGATGAAGTAGAACACACACCCTTAGATTCAGCCTCAAGTGTTAGTATTAAAGTTCTCAGAATTATGTCCTTTATTACCAAATGATTCTAGGAGAGGCCAGACATTGCTGTATTTCAGTTGGTTCAGGTCACAGCCTTAGCTTGGTTCTGAGAACTGGAGTGTTGACCAGTGTAACCCTGAAGTCTTAAACCCCTTCTCTGCACTGGTCCAAGTGGCCACAGTGTGGGGACCATGGCAGACCCAGAGTTCTCCCCACCATTTAGCAGACTCCAACTGGAACCTAACGGTGATCTTGAGAACCTTTACTGTCTTCGCTGGAGGGGAAGGACAGGAGGAGAGCTTGGAATTGAACTAAGGTGTTAGTTTTGATCAGCTTTTAAAGGAGCCATGAGAAGAGTGTTTAATTCCCCTAGAGAGCTTGAGAGCACGAATACTAATCCGCCTTTTCTATCTCACTGGACAGTTGGACTACCATGGTTGGTTTGAATTCTAAAAAGGCCTTTCCAAGTGCATAGACAAGTGTTCACCAATCACCTTCTGCGTTTCCTGGCCAGTTGCACTCTTGTGTAATGGGTCAAGGCTGCTTACTGCTTTTCTCTCTGGGCTCTACCCTCTGGTTTTAGAATGGACTATTTGCTGGAGGGCTCACATAGTTTCTGTGGGTTCTCACCTGAATAGAGTCTCCATGTGCCCTCAAGTAGGAAAGGTTGACAATTTTGTTCACATTTTCTGTTTCTGGGGTTTGTTTCCAAAACCTATTTGGACAAAAGCATATTGTTGTTACTAAATCTTTCCCACACTTGTCCCTTTTATCATTTCTTTCTTGTGTGGTTCAGTGGGGAACAAGGCTGGAGTACTTTTGAAGCATCTGCCAATGTCACTTATGTGCAGCCATTCCTTTGTGTATGAATTCCCCAGTGGGCCGTGATATTGGGCTGTCGTGAAGTGGCTTCTGCAGTCCAGCATCTATCTGTTTTTTTTCGTTTTTTGTTTTAAATTTTTTAAATGTTTTTATTTATTTTTGAGAGAGAGAGAGAGAGCATGAGCAGGGGTGGGTCAGAGAGAGAAAGAGTCACAGGATGTGAAGACAGGCTCCAGGCTCTGAGCTGGCGGTCAGCACAGAGCCTGACGCGGGGCTTGAACCCATGAACCGTGAGATCATGACCTGAGCTGAAGTCGGACGCTTAACCGACTGAGCCACCCAGGCGCCCCAGCATCTATCTGTTAAGCCCTCCTGTGTGACTCACTCACATCCGAGAACACTTGCACTTTGCTTTAAAGCAGTCCTTCATCTATCTCTTATGAGAGGGATTGAGCAGCTCTGAGTGTGAGGTCTTGGAGAACTGTCAGATTGGCTTCTCACTTCTACCACAGAAGGATGATGACTATGGAATTGCACTGATTTGGGCACTAACACAAAATATTAAGCTTTATAGTATTTGAATACCCTGCACCTTTAAGGGAAACTTAGTAAGAAAGCTTACTGTTGAATTTTTTTAAAGCAATGGATGGGTTTCCAGCATCATAATTTTCACACTAAGAATTTGTCCATGATGTGTACAAACAACTGAACAGGGTCGAAGCACTTGAAGAAAAACAAAAAGTCAGACTTCAAGCTGTACTACAAAGCTGAAATCATCAAGACAGTATGGTGTTGGCACACAACAGCCACTCAGATCAATGGAACAGAATAGAGAACCCAGAAATGGACCCACAAATGTATGACCAACTCATCTTTGAGAAAGCAGGAAAGAATATTCAATGGAATAATGACAGTCTCTTTAGCAAGTGGTGCTGGGAGAACTGGACAGCAACATTCACAAAAATGAACCTGGACCACCACTTTCTTCCATGATCCACAAAAATAAGCTCAAAATGGATGAAAGACCTAACTGTAAGACAGGAAGCCATCAAAATCCTAGAGGAAAAAGGGAAGAACCTCTTTGACCTCAGCCACAGCAACTTCTTACTCAACACATCTCTGGAGGCATGGGAAACCAAAGCAAAACCAAACTATCGAAACCTCATCAAAATAAAACACTCTGCACAGGGAAGGAAATAGTCAGCAAAACTAAAAAGCAACTGATGAATGAGAGAAGATATTTGCAAACAACATATCAGATAAAGGGTTGGTATCCAAAATCTGTAGAGAACTTACCCAACTCAACACCCAAGAAACAAATAATGCCGTGACGAAATTGGCAAAAGACATTACTAGACACTTCTCCAAAGAAGACATCCAAGCCAACCGACACATGACTCATCATCAGGGAAATACAAATCAAAACCACAGTGTGATACCACCTCACACCTGTCAAAATGGGTAACATTAACAACTCAAGCAATGACAGACGTTGGTGAGGATGCGGAGAAAGTGGATCTCTTGCACTGCTGGTGGGAATGCAAACTGGTGCAGCCACTCTGGAAAACAGTATGGAGGTTCTCAAAAAATCAAAAACAGAACTACCCTATGACCCAGCAATTGCACTACTAGGTATTTATCCAAGGGATACAGGTGTGCTGTTTTGAAGGAACACATGCACCTCAATGTTTATAGCAGCGCTGTCAACAACAGCCTAAGTGTGGAAAGAGCCAAATGTCCATCAATGGATGAATGGATAAAGAAGACATGGCGTGTATATATATATACATATATGTGTATATATGCATGTATATATATGTGTGTGTATATATATATATATACACACACATATATATATATATATACAATGGAGTATTACTTGGCAGTCAAAAAGAATGATGTTTTGCCATTTGCAACTACATGAATGGAACTAGAGGGTATTATGCTAAGTGAAATTAGTCAGAAAAAGACAAATGTCATATGACGTCACTCATGAGGACTTTAAGATACAAAACATGAATACAAGGGAAGGGAAGCAAAATTAATATAAAAATGGGGGGGGACAAAATGTAAGAGATTCTTACACATAGAGCACAGCAGAGGGTTGCTGGAAGGGTTGTGGGAGGGAGATGGACTAAATGGGTAAGGGGCATTAAGGAATCTACTGAAATCATTGTTGCACCATATGCTAACTAACTTGAATGTAAATTTTAAATTATTAATAAAAAAGTGAAGGATCTCAATATTTCATAAAGGTAAAAGTAAAATCTGTTTAACTTGAGAAAAGTTTTCTTAAATATAAAAATTATTAGTAGCTTAAGGAGGAATAGTTTACAAAGGAGAGTTAAGAAAGATTTGTTTTAAAACATTTCCTTCATCCTTTATGGTGAAAGGGCGTTAGCCCTCACGATAGCTATTTATCCTCCTTAACAGAGATGACGAAGTTTATATTTCCAAATGAATTTTTTCAATTAAGAGGCACTTCCTCAGAGGCACCTGGGTGGCTCATTCGGTTAAGTGTTGGGCTCTTGATCTCGGTTTGGCTCATGGTTCATTGGTTTGAGCCCCATGTCAGCTTCTGAGCTGACAGCATAGAGCCTGCTTGGGATTCTCTCTCTCTGTCCCTCCCCCACTTGTTCGTTCTCTCTCTCTCTCTCTCAAAAGAAATTAACTTTTTTAAAAAGTGGCATTTCTACAATATTCTCTTCTATGAGAAACCTCCACATTTTTAAATCCAAACTTGCACAGTGGCTCACTCTTCCTCTCACTCATGTAGCAGTCCTACCTGCCCTTAGCACTCTGAGCACTGTGTTTATTTGCATCACAGCATGGGTCACCACTTAGAATTATTTGGTTTGTTTACTTGTTTTTGTCTGTCTTCCTCCATAAAAAATGTGAGCATGGGGAGGGTTGAGGCTGTACCTGTCTTCTGGAACCTTGAGTCTTAAGTGTCAAGCATAAAACAAACTAACACAATGTCATATGTAATGAACACAAGAACGAGAGTATACTAAAGAGAAACTGCCATGGCCACTCGCACGTTAGCTTTGGTTACTCAGGGCGTCCCCTGGCTCAGTTATCTTTCTAATTGTGTTGGCGAGTGGTGCGTTGATGTGCGATGGCCATGAATCCTGGTCTTGCTCCTTAGCAGAAGCGGCGGAAGAAGAGAACATCAAGTGCTCTGAAGGGTCACACAGAGACTTATATGTTGGGGACCTGTGAATGTCCACGGTATCATGTTACCGTCATGAATGCCCAAACCAAAGCCCAGGAATCTTCACCCTGGAATAGGAAGCCCGTAGTCCATGTCCACCGAGGGAAAATCCCCTCCGCTCAGGTTGCCTCTTCTCTCTGGTCCTACTCCTGCAGTGTCTGCTCTCTAGCACTTTCCCCTGCTGGTAACAAGGGCCTGAATGTTCATGCCAGCCTGGCTGTCTTGCAAGCCCTTGAACTGTTCCTGCCATGGACGATGTATATAGAAGCATCTGGAAAGGAACTTAGAAATCTAGCTCCATCAGTGAATCCCAGACTGGCGCTCAGAGAATACTGTGAGATGTGCAGAGATGTTCAATGAAAAAAATATTATTCATCTAAGTAAATTTGAGGACAGGGTTAGAATAAAGTCTGTGTTTTGTCATAGGAAGACAGAGCGTTTTGTACAGCATGGAACTCAGATGACGGGAGGGGGGTCAAAAGAGAGGAGTGTAAGCATGCTGTGAATACAAGCCCTGTTTGCGTGTGGAGGCCCCTGTGATGCTGTTGTGTATGGAAGTCTCACCTAACAACACTCGGGATTGTTTGGGGAACAGATCTAGTTAATCCTTTCACCATTATAGGAGCCTGAGAAGACAGCTGGTTTAATAGAACAGAACTAGTTCCCACAACACGTGACTCAACAGCTTAATACCCTTTTCCTCCACACCACACAGCTTCTTGCTTAGTGGGACAGGTGCCGTTGCTACACAATCTTGGAAGCTGAAGCCTCAGATCCCATGGCTTCCTACTGCGGACAGTAGAACCAGGACCTGTGCAGTCTCCTGTTAGGAGATGACAGAGAATATTCCTTTGCATGGGCCTGGCAGAAAAATTCACTTCCTCAAGGTCCAGATGAGCAGCTTATTTGACATCTTCCATAGCTACTGAGGGATCCAAATGTTTTAGCAAGAACAATCTCAGTAGCTTCCAACATCTGCCATGGCAAGGAGTGCTTTACAGACAGGACTGCAAAATGGCACTTTAATTGTGCAGAGACCAGTGATACCAGGCTATCGTGAAGGACCGACCTGGTATAACATCTTTCAACTTCCCAGCTCATCTTACAGGATCTCATCTACCCTTTTTGCCCAGGGGGCTGAAGAACAGTGGTCCTTAGTCCCAACTGAGAGAGCAGATGTATAAGGTAAGTGGCAGGAAGTGATTGTCTTAAGATGTGTTAGAGAAGATGCATGAAGAGAATTCAGGACTTCTGGTTCCTAGTTCAGATACAAGGTCCTTTGAATATGTGATCTCCAGGAAGAAATAAAAAAAAATTTTTTTTAATTTTTAAAAATGTTTTATTTATTTTTGAGGGAGAGAGAAAGAGAGAGAGGGAGAGAGAGAGAGAGAGAGAGAGCAAGCGTGGGCAGGGGAGGGTCAGATGGAAAGGGAGACACAGAATCCAAAGACAGGCTCCGGGCTCTGAGCTGTCAGCACAGAGCCCGACGTGGGGCTTGAACCCACCAACCATGAGATCATGACCTGATCTGAAGCCGGATGCTTAACCAACTGAGCCACCCAGGTGCCCTGAAATCAAATTCTTGTCCATGCAGTTAGGAAACAGAATTTAGGAGTCAGGGCTCCTGGCTAAATCCTTATTATGCGTTCTTCCCCTGCAGCTCTCTGAGATACTCTGCTGGTGCTCCGTGTAGCAGCCGCACCATCTTAGAAGAAAGAGAAAGAGAGAGTCGGGCAGTGACTTCTCAGGAAGTGGTATCATTCTTACTAAATGTTGATCTTTTGCCTGTCTCCCCAAGGGCCAGAAATCCCTTCTTAGGGATGGTGTTCTGTTCTCAGAAAGAAACCCAATTTTTTTCTGTAGAGTTAACCAAGATGCTGTGTCCTCTAAACTCATCTTTTGTTCTAAACACAGTCTAGGACCTGAAAACAGTCCCTCGTCTAACCATTCTCAGGCTTAAATGGGTCTGAGACTTGCAGGAGAGTAACAGGAAAGCTCTGCCATTTTGCGTTCCCATCAGCAGTGAATGAGAGTTCCTGTTCTTCCATATCTTTGCCAACAGTTGTTTTCAGTGTTCTTGGATTTTAACCATTTTGATAGTTGTATGGTGTTACTGTCTTATTTTTAAATTTTTAAATAAAGTTTATTTTTGAGGGAAAGATAGTCCTCAAGATGTATAGGAGGAGGGGGGGGGGAGGGAGGGAGAGAGGGGGAGAGAGGGAGAGAGAGGGAGGGAGGGAGGGAGGGTAGGAGAGAATCCTAAGCAGGCTCTGCACTGTCAGCATGAAGCCTGATGTGGGGCTTGAACTCACACTGTGAAATCATGACTTGAGCCTAAGTCAGATGCATAACCAACTGATCCACACCGGTGCCTCAGTGTTTTTGTTTTAATTTGCAATTCCCTAATGACATGTAGTGTGGAACGTCTTTTCATCTGTGTACCTTGTTTGGTGCAGCTCAGATATTTTGCCCATTTTTTAAATCAGGTTGTCCATTTTCTTGTTTATGCATTTTAAGGGTTCTTCACATAATTTGTAGAACAGTTCATTATTGGTTCTCCCTGACCATGTACATGGAATATCTCTCTGTTTATTATTTTTCTATCTCTTTAATCTTGTAGTTTTCTTCACATATGCCTTGTACATGTTTTGGGTATTTACAAGATGTACAGCCATCTTATTATTTTATTAATGTAAATAGTATTTTGTTTTTAATTTCAAATACCAGTTGCTCCTTGTTGGTATATAAGGAAGTGATTAAATTTTGTATATCAACCTTATAACCTGCAACTTTTCTACAAATGCTTTATAAGTTGCAGGAGGTTTTTTGTTGTTGTTGATTCTTTGGGGTTTTAACATACATGATCATGTCCTCTGTAAACAAAGACCATTTTATTTCTTCTTTATCAATCTGTATATCTTTTATTTTCTTTCTTTCTTATTATTAAGTTATATAGGGCTTCCAGTATGATGCTGAGGAGAAGTGGTGTGCAGGAAATTCTTACCTTGTTCCTGATCTTAATGGGAAAGCTTCTAGCTTCTCTCAAGTAAGTACAATATTAGTTATAGGGTATTTTGGCAGCTTTTAAAATCAGAATGAGGAAATTCCCCTCTGTTCCTAGTTTGCTGAGTTATAGGTATTGGATTTTGTCAAATGCTTTTTCTACATCTATTGATACTATCATATTGTTAAATTTGATTTGGTAATCTTTTGCTGAGTATTTTTGAATCTGTATTCTTGAGAGATACTGATCTGTAGGTATCTTTTCTTATAATGTTTTTTTTTCCTGATTTCTGGTCTATGGTAATGTTTAACTCCTAGAATTCCCATTCAACTCAGACGTTGTTTTTCCTTTCATTAAGGTCATCTTTCATCTCTAGAGCCCATCCGAGTCCCTGATCTCTGACCATAGCTCTATACCTGTATTTCAGTTTTAGAAATGGTCGTCTTTCAGTGCCCTCTATTCTTTTGTATTGGAAGCTTTACACGTGGAGAGCTTAGCAAACATTTGTTGACTATCTCTTAGCACCCCTTTTCTCATTCCTCTTTCCCACAGCACTGATCCCATTTGGAGATCTGTGAGGTTCCTTACCCTGATTCCTAGGAGTGAAGAATGTGACCTAACCTAGGTTAAGAAAGGAGGATTCTACCTCCATGGTTGGAAGATGGCTCATTGTTAGGTGTATGACCTTAAGTTGGTCCCACGAGGACTTTTGTTGGTAATGGTAGAACAAATCCAGTTTTTGTTGGGTGATACATGTAACCCAATTACTGTTGAGAGTCTTCCTGAAACTAGGAGAGATGTAAGGCTTAGAATGGAACCAACCACCATAGAAGGAAGAGCAGAGTGATAAATATTCAGTCTTGGTGGCACACTAGCTATAGGATCAAGCGTCACCTGATACCTAGAACTGCTTTTGACTTTTTAGCTACATGAATCTATATGTTTCCTTTTATAGTTAAGCCAGTGTAAATTGGAATTTATGTTTATTATAACTGAAAGAATCCTAATGCATAGAGAAACAACTGACATATAGATGTAGGAAATGGAAAATCCTTTTACATACATCTATTTGAAAGTACCCATTATGGAACTCATTAAACACACATAAAAGTAGAGTAACGTGATGAGGGCTTGTGGAGGCTTCAACCCTTCACCTATCGTGTCTTATTGATCTCTTCCAGTTTTTTGTTTTTGTTTTGTTTGTTTTGTTAGGGTTGTTTATTTGTTTAGAAATATTTTATTTATTATTATTTTTTAAAGTAATCTCTTTGCCTAGCATGGGGCTCAAACTCATGGCCCTGAGGTCAAGAGTCACATGCCCTAGTGACTGAGCCACCCAGGTGTTCCTTGGGAGTATTTTAAAGGAAATCTCAGACATTATAACATTTCACCCATAAATAGTTTAGTTTATAAGACATAAACAGTTCTCGACAATCTCCATTCTAAATCATCTTGGAAAAGAATTTTCCACTCGACAGAGGCCCTCTTTCCTATAGGAGGAAAGTTTAACTGAGAACATGGGAGCTGCTTTTCATGGTCTCTGAGGGCAGCCAGAACTTGACTAACAACTTCTCCAGATGGCTATGTAAGAGTACTCTCCTGGGTCCCTCTCTGCGACGTTCAGTTATGAGAACAACAGGCAATCCAAATGCATCATAATGAGGGTGGCCCAGGAGGGACGTTAGATGACTGCAGTAATCACCAGAACAGTTTTTAATAAGATGAAACTACACAATCAACTGCTGCACTTTTAACAAGCCCCAAAGTGATCTGCTCATTAAGAGTTCAGGGGCAACAGTTAATTGATAGTTTCCTGGAAGCTACTAAAAAATGAAATAATAATAAGAATTATCCCCTAAGGTATTTATATTTCCCCAGGAGCTCAAAATGCACTAATTTATCTACCTGCATTGGCTTTAAATTTTTGTTCTTGAAATAATGTGTAATGTGTAAATGAATACTGAAATCATTAGTATGATAATTCACCCTCCCTCAGCATTCCTGCTTGATTATATATACTTTTTAATTAGCATTTGACCACTACATTTTAGTAACTGCTAGGATGCAAAGGGACCTGGAGATTTAATACATCTATTCCATTTTTTTCTCCATTTGGTATCATACTTACTCTCAGTGAGGAATTTTCTCTCCTTTTCTTTCATTAATGTCCATTCCATCCCTTGATCCTCTTTCTGGGTCTATTCTAAAGTAGCTACTGTGTATTCCAACACCCAGGGCCCTGATAGTCAAAAACTCTACTATATACTTCTACTTTTTTTAAGTTCATTTATTTATTTTGAGAGAGAGGGAGAGAGAGAGAGAATGAACACGTCGGGGAGGGGCAGAGAGAAGGATGGACGGAGGACCCAAAGCGACTGCACAGCAGTGAGACCCATAGGGGACTCGCACTCACGATCCGTAAGATCATGGCCTGAGCTAAAGTCAGACCCTTAACCAACTGAGCCACCCAGGCGCCCTGCACTACACGCTTCTATGAAAGTCATAGTTTATCATTTATAAAACCTACTTAACCAACCAAGTGTTATTGCCACTAGAATTCCTGGTACACCAGCCACCTGTAACTCCCAAATTGACACTTAAATTTACCTGCTTTGAAAACTTGCTCTGTCCTCATTTCTGCCTAGGGATGGTTGCTCCCTAAAACTTCTAGAAAGATATGAACTGTGAATGTTCATTCATTCAACATTGGGCAAATATTTACTGAGCACTTTCTGTATGTCATTGTTTTGTGTGCTGGGATTTTATATTCACAAACATTTTTGGTTTTGTCTTTTCCTTCTAAAGAATGATGAATTTGGGATAAAGAGGGTATTTTCTACATTGAAAATGTAGAAACATTTTTTTACATTGTTTAGATAAATTTGTATAAATTTGTGTCATTTTCATTTGGTTGGCTGGTTGTTTTCCATAGTTTCTCACTCTGCCTTATCTTCAAACAGAATAGGAAAACATACCTCTACTGACTTAATATTAATTTTAAAAAATAGATGTGAGGGGAACCTGGGTGGCTCAGTTCGTTAGCTGTCCAACTCTTGATTTGGCTCAGGCCATGATCTCAGGGTTGTGAAATCGATCCCTGTGTTGTGCTCATGCTAACCATGGAGCCTGCGTAAGATTCTTTCTCTTCCTCTCTCTCTGCCCCTCCCCTGCTGCCTCTCTCTCTCAAAAAAAAATATTTTTTAAATAAATGTGATTGAATTAGCTTAGGCATTCTACTAATTTGAGAGTGGACATTATCACCCACATTTGAAGGGCACATCCAATATTTTTAGACATGATTAGAACATTAAAGGCAGAGAAAAGAATTCTAGATACACTCTAAATAATACATTGAGACACAAAGCAAATTTCTTAAAAAATTGTAGATACTTTAGCATGTAAGCAATTATATTCTACTTGCCAAAAGATGAGGGTTTTTTTTTCACTGCATCTGAAATTTTCACAGCGATTAACCCCAAAACTATCAGAAACTTAAGCAACATTATTTAATACTATCTGGAAGAAACTTTATAATGGAAAGATAACCCAATTTTTCTAAAGGCAAACAATCTGAAAAGACATTTCTCAAAATAATATATACAGATGGCCTATCAGCATACAAAAAGGCACTTAACATGATGAGCCATCAGGGAAATGTAAATCAAGTCCACAATGAGATACACGTCTATCTACTGGCTGGCTATAATGAAGAAGTCAGGTAATAACAAGTGTTATTGACGATATAGAGAAATTGGAACTCTCATTTACTGCTGGTGAGAAGGAAAAGTGGTTCAGTCACTACAGAAAACACTTTGGCCACCCTTCAAAAAGTCAATCATAGAATTACCATTTGACACAGCAATTGCTCTTCTAAGTATATACCCAAGATAAATGAAAACCTATGTTCACACAAAAACTTGTATATGAATATACATAGCAGCATACCTCCATTATTCACAGTAGCTCCAAACTAGAAACAACCCAAAATGTCCATCAGTGGGCAGAGGGATAAAGTGGTGTGTGTGTGTGTGTGTGTGTGTGTGTGTGTGTGTAATGGAAAATTTTGTATCAGTAAAAGGAAATGAAGTTCTGATGCATTCTACAACATAGATCGACTTTGAAACCACACTAAGTGAAGAGATCCAGGCACAAAAGATCTCATATTTTATGAAATATCCAGAATAGGCAAGTCCTTAGAGACGGAAGATAGATGAGTTGTTTTTAGGGGCTGGGAGCTGGAAGAAAATGGAGGGTAATGGGTAATGGATACAGGGTTTCTTTTTGAGGTGAAACAAATGTTCTGGAATTAAATAGTGGTGATGAATTGTGAATATACTAATAAAACCACTGGGTTATATGCCCTTTACAATGGTAAGTTTTATAGTAAGTGACTTATAGCTCAATTGAAAACTTGACTAAGAAGGAGAGTAAAGTGGAGAGTCATAAGTACGTTTCCAGGTAACTAACAGATGCAACAGGGAAGAGTGTGGACAAAAAGAAAGAAAGATTAAGTAAATGTTTTGAAAAGAAACTAATTTAGAAAGTCTTCTGTGGATGCAGGGACTAGATAGCTGAAGGGAAAACCAATAATAGAGAAAAGAGGCAACATGATAAGGATTAGAAAGGCAGAAACAGGGGTGCCTGGGTGGCTCAGTTGGTTAAGTGTCTGGCTTTGGCTCAGGTCATGGTCTCAAGGTTCGTGGGTTCAAGCCCCGCATCGGGCTCTGTGCCCATGGCTAGCTCAGAGCCTGGAGCCTGTCTTCGGATTCTGTGTCTCCCTCTTTCTGAGGCTCCCCTGCTCACGTTGTCTCTCTCAAAAATAAATAAAAAACATTAAAAAAAAAAAAAAAGGAAAGGCAGAAACAAAACTATTGGTATTGGGGTTCTAGTTCTGGCTAAGATAGAGTGAGCATGTCTCCTCTTTTCTCTCACATAGAAACAGCGATAAAACTTGGATAAAATACATGGAGCGGCTGTTTTAGAACTACAAAGAGCCAGTGGCAGGAGGTGATTGGCGAAGAGCGCCAGAACTCAGAGCATCACTGAACTGACGGTGAGTTTACAATTTATTGTCTCTGATGTCCCTTTATCTCAACATAACGAGAAATCTGAAAGTGAGCACTGTGGTGAAGATAAAAACATACATCAATTATTTGTGATAAAAACTGTCAGCAAATTAGAAATGAAATAGAACCTCACCCTCTACAAGGGCATCTATTTAAAAAAAAACAATGCCTAATATCATACTGAATTGTCAAAAATTAAATGCTTTTCTCTCTGAGATCAGGAATAAGACAAGAACCCCCACTCCTACTATTCCTATTCTGTGCTGACAGCACAGACCCTGCTTGGGATTCTCTGTCTTCCCACAATCTCAAAAATAAACATAGTAAACATTTTAAAAATCTATTTTAAAAAGGAAATATAAAGCATCTGGATTGGAAAGGAAAAATCAATACAGTCTCTATTCAGAGAAGACGTGATTCTCAATGTGGAAAATCCTAACACCTTACAAAAATTTCTAGAATAAGTAAATTTAGTGAGATCACAGGATGTAAAGCTAACAAAAAAAATCCTATTTCTATATGCTGGAAACAATATCATTTAAATAGCTTCAAAAATGAAATATTATGTATAACTCTTAAAAACCATGTAGGGGGGCGCCTGGGTGGCTCAGTCGGTTAAGCATCTGTCTTCAGCTTAGGTCATGATCTCACGGTTTGTGGGTTCGAGCCCCGCATCGGGCTCTGTGCTGACAGCTAGCTCAGAGCCTGGAGCCTGTCTTCAGATTCTGTCTCCCTCTCTCTCTGACCCTCCCCTGCTTGCACTGTCTCTGTCTCTCAAAAATAAATAAAAAAACATTTAAAAAAAATTTAAAAAACCATGTAGGTATGCTGAGAACTTCAAACCATTGGTGAAACAAATCAAAGAAGTCCTAAATAAGTAGAAAGACATACTATGTTAATAAATTGGGAAGACTCAACATAGTAAATATGTCCGTTCTCCCCTGATTGATCAATAGATTTAATGTAAGGTAGAAAGGTAAAGGAACTAGAGTAGCCTAAACAGTTGTGAAAAATAAAAAAGATTTGAAGGAATCACATCACTTGATGATCAGGCCTTCTCTAAAGCCACATTAATCATAACAGTGTCGTACTGGTAAGGGGATAGACACATAGATCTATAGAACAGAATAAAGAGTCTAGAAATAGACCCACATAAACATGGCAAGTTGATTTTTTTATAGGCAACTTTTTAATAGGTGACATTTATATTAAACAAAATTAGCTATTTTAAAGTGAACAATTGAGTTGCATTTAAAACATTCACAATGTTGTGCAACCACCACCTCTATCTAGTTCCGAAACATTTCATCACGCCCAAAGAAAACCCTGTATCCATTAGGTAGTCTCTCCCCATTCTTCTCTTCCCACAGTCCCTGGAAACCATAAGCTTGCTGTTTGCCTCAGTGGATTTATCTATACTGATTATTTAACGTAAATGGAATCATACAATATGTGGTCTTTTGGGTCTGGCTTTTTTCCACTTAGCATTCTGTGTCTGTAGTTCATCCATATTGTAGCACATATCAGCACTTCCCTCCTTTTTTGGCTGAATAATATTTCGTAGTATTGATAGAACACATTTGTTTATTAGTCTGCTGATGGTCTTATGAGGTTTTCTACCTCATAGTTAATGTGTATAGTGCTCTAATAAACATGCATGTATGAACATTTGTTTGGGTACCCGTTTTAGGTAGGGGGAGGTATATACCTAGGAATGAACCTATCAGATCATTTGGTAATTCAATGTTTTATTATCGAGAACACTTTTCTATAGTGGCTGTGCTATTCTACATTCTCACCAGCCATATACAGGGATTCCACTTTCTCTACAACCTTGCCAACATTTGCTATTTGCCTGTTTTATATTATCATCATTATTGTAGTCATCTAAATGACTGTCAAGTGGTATTTCATTGTAGTTTTGATTTGCATTTTCCCGGTGACTAATGATGTTGAGCATCTTGTCACGGGCTTGTTAGCCATTTCTCTTCTTTGGAGCAATGTCTATTCAAATCCTTTGGCCATTTAAAACTTGGCTTTTGGGGGCACCAGCGTGGCTCAGTCACTTAAGTATCTGGCTCTTATTTTTTTTTAATGTTTGTTTATTTTTGAGAGAGAGTGTGTGTGTAAGTAAGTGGGTGAGGGGCAGAGAGAGAGGGAGACACAGAATCTGAAGCAGGCTCCAGGTTCTGAGCTGTCAGCACAAAGCCTGACATGGGACTCCAGTGCATGAACCTTGAGATCATGACCTGAACCAAAGCTGAACGCTCAACCTACTGAGCCACTCAGGTGCCTCAGTGGCTCTTAGTTTTGGCTCAGGTCATGATCTCACGATTTGGGGGTTCAAACCCCACATCACCCTCTGCACTAACATTGCAAAGCTTGCCTGGAATTCTCAACGTCTCCCTCCCTCTCTCTTAAACTAAATAAACTTTTTAAAAAAGAAAATTTTAAAAACTTGGATTCTCTTTTTGTTTTGAGTTGTGGAAGTTCTTTATATATTCTGGATATTGAATCCATACTCTCCTTATGTAAGTTTTGTTCTCACTTTCATGGTAAAGTCCTTTGATACACACATTTTTAAAATTTTGATGAGTTCCAGTTTATCTGTTTTTCTTTTGTTGCTTTGGCTTCTTATGTCATATCTAAAAACCCATTGCCAAATCCAAGGTCATAAAGATTTGCCTGTATATTTTCTTCTAAAAGTTTATGCTGTTAGCTCTTAATATTTAGGTCACAGATCCACGTTTGTTAATTTTTATGTATGATGTAAAGTAGGGGTTCAGTCTGTTTTTGTTTTTGTTCGGTCTGTGGCTGTCCAGTTGTCCCAGCACCATTTGTGGAAGAAATCCTTCTTTCCCCCATTGAATGGCTTTGTAATCTTTGTTGAAAATCAGTTGACCAAAGATATAGGGGTTCGTTTCTGGAGTCTCAGTTCTATTCTAGCAGTCCACATGTCTATGCTTACGTCAGTACCACGACATTTTGATTTATAGAGTATTTTGAAATTGAGAAGTGTGAATCCTCCAGCTTTTTTTTTTTTAAGACTGTTTTGGCTAATCAGGACCCCTTGCAACTCCATATGAACTAGAGGATTGGCTTCTCCATTTCTGCAAAAAGACTAATGAAATTTTGATAGAGATCGCATTGAGTCTGTAGACAGCCTTGGGGGGTATTGACACAGTAACGAGGTTAAGTCTCCCAGTCTGTGAACACAGGGTGTCTTGTTTTATTTATGCCTTCTTTATTTTATTAACGTTTTGTGTTTTTTAGCATAGAAGTCTTTTATCTCTTTTGTTAAATTTGTACCTGGGTATTTTATTCTTTTGGATGCTATTGTAAATGGACTTGTTTTCTTAATTTCCTTTTTATATTATTCATTGCTGGTGTATACAAACACAACCAATTTTTCTATTTTGATCTTGTATCCTGCAACTTTGCTGAATTCATTTATGATTTATAGTGATTTCTATGTAGATTCTTTGGGATTTTCTATATATGGGATCATATCATCTATGAATCGAGAAAGATTTATTTCTTCCTTTCCAATCTAAATGCCTTTTATTTCTTTTTCTTGCCTGTTTATTTACCACAGAACTTTCAGTAAAATGCTAAATATTAGTGATGAAAATGGGCGTCTTTACTTTGATTCTGATTTTAAGCAGAAAGTTTTTAGTCTTTTACCATTGAGCATGATGTTGGCTGTGGGGTATTATTATTATTATTATTATTATTATTATTGCCCTTTGTCATGCTGAGGAAGTTCCCTTCCATTCCTAGTTTGTTAAGTGTTTTTATCGAGAAAGGGTGTTGGAGTTTATCAAACGGTTTCCCTGCAACACCCCTTCTTCCCCTTCACTTTATAATGTGTTGTATTACATTCTATGTAATTCAACATCATGTTGAATCATCCTTGAATTCAGGGGATAAGTTCTACTTAGTCCTGCTGTATAATCCTGTTAATATGCTGTTGGGTTCAATTTGTTCATATTTTGCTGAAGATTCTTTGCATCTATATGCATAAGGAACATTAGTGGGTGGTTTTCTTTTCCTGGCTACCTTTGTCTGTGGCCAATTTATTTTTGATAAAGGTGCAAAACGATTTAGTAGATAAAGGATAATCTTTTCAATAAATGATTTTGGAAGAATTGGACATCTATATGGAAAAAAATGAATCTTCATGTAAACCTCATACCTTATACAAAGTCAACCCCAAATTGATTCCAGTCCTAAATATAAACCTAAACCTCTACAACTTCTAGAAGAAGCTAGGAGGAAATCTTGTGACCTTGGAGTTAAGCAAAGAGTTCTTAGAGACGGCGTTGGAGCACAATCCATAAAAGAAAAAAACAAAAATATCGGATTCTGTTGAAATGTTTAAGTTTCACGTGGAAGCCCCTGTTAAAATAATGAGAAGACTGCTTTGGAAGAGAATCTAGTAGTCCCTCAGAAGGTTAAACATTTATATAACCCAACAATTCCAAAACTAGATCTGTATCCTGTAAGATGTACTAGACGGAGGCAGAGATGGGAGGAAAGAAAGAGACCAGGTTATGGAGCCAAGAAAGCCTTTATTGGGCTCTGCGGTTCCCGGGCGAGGGCCCGTGACCCCGGGAGTGGGGAGTCAGGGAAGTCGCGCCTGATAGGCGATGGGGGCGGGGGTGTATGGGTGAGGGGGTTCTGGGTTTGATCTTGGGAGGCCGGATTATCAAATAAGGGCCTTTCAGGGACGTGGTGGGATGGAATAGGTTGCCTCCTCTGTCAGGGTGATGGGAAGTTGGAGCTTCATGACTGGCTGTTTTCAAACTGGCGGCCTTCCAGGTCTGCAGGTGAGGGGGGTGGGGGTCCTCGGGGCACGGAGTTCTTCTCCAACCTACAGCAAAATGGCCGCTCAGTCGCCACCTTAAGGTGACTCTTACATATCCAAAAGAAATGAAAACATGTCCACACTGGAACCTGTTCACAAATGTTCATAGGAGTATTATTCACAAGAGCTAGAAGTGGAAACAACCCAAATGTCAATCAGAAATAAAAGGAATGAAGTCTTGGGGTGCCTGGGTGGCTCAGTCAATTGAACATTTGATGCTTGATTTTGGTTCAGGTCATGATCCCAGGGTCATGGCATTGACCCCTGTATCAAACTGCACTGAGCATGGAGCCTGCTTAAGGTTCTCGTTTTTCCCTCTGCCCCTCCCCCTACTTGTGCATGAGCATGCTCTCTCTCTCTCCAAAATAAAAAAACAAAACAAAACAGGAATAAAGTACTGATTTATGCCATAACATGGGAAAAACCTTGAAAAAGTTATGCCAGTTGAAAGAAACCGGTCACAAAGGACCACATGTTATATGAATCGTTTTACATGAAATGTTTAGAATAAGTAGATCTGTACAGAAAGTAGACTGGTTGTTGCCTAGAGCTTGGGTACGGGTGGGAAGGTTGGGTCAAAATGGCAATAGGTATGAAGTTTCTTTTGGGGATTATAAAAATGTTCTAAAATTGATTTTGAAGATGGTGTGTACAACTCTATGAATATACCAAAATCTATCAATCTCACACTTTAAATAGGTGAACTGTCTCATATGTAAGTTATATCGATAAAGCTGTTACAAAAATTAAGAATAAGGGACACCTGGGTGGCTCAGTTGACTGAGCGTCCAACTCTCGATTTTGACTCAGGTCATGATCCCAGGATCATGGGATCAAGACCCATGTTGGACTCTGTGCTGAGTATGGGTACTGCTTGGGATTTCCTCTCTTTCTTTCTGACCCTCTCCCCCACTCATGCACTCTCTCTTTAAAATAACCAATAATAATAACTAATAATGATAATTTTAAATAATAAAAAATAAGAATAAAAAGATAGGCTATTGATGAAATAAAATATTTGCAAATCACCTATCCGACAAAGAACTTGTATCTAGAATACATAAATTTCAAAACTGAGCAATAAGTAAACAATGCAGTTTTAAAGTGGGCAAAAGACGTAAACAACAGGATATAGATAGAGATGGGAAATTAGCAAATTAAAGATGTTCAACATTGTTAGCCACCAGGGAAAGAAAATTAAAGCCACATTGAGATAACACTACACACATATCAGAACGGCCAGAATAAGAAGTAGTGGCGACATCAGATGCTGGCGAGAATATGGAGGAAGTGGGTCACAGACGTTGGTGAAGGTGATATAAAATGATGGGGCCGCTCTGGAAAACATTTTGATAGTTTCTTATAAAACTAAACATGCAACTACCAAAGAACCAACAATTAAAATCTTGGGCATTTATCCTGAGAAGTAAGACCTTAGCGGCCTGAGGTGATCTTTGAAAATGTTTTGCTATTTGCCTGACCCACAAAACCCTACAAAATCATGGAAATCAGGAGATTCAAATCTTTGTGTTCACTTTAAGAACACACGTGAAACTGCCTAGGCCACTAAGGGCACACATGCCCGGAAAACCACCAAATATCTGAAAGATGTCACTTTGCAGAAGCAGTGTGTGCCATTCCATCACTACAGTGGAGGAATTGGTAGGTGTGCCCATGCCAAATACAGGGTCAGTCCCCAGAAAGGGTGCTGAATCTTTATTACACATGCTTAAAAA
>PISW01014095.1:0-22826 GCA_004023785.1 Mungos mungo
AGAGAGAGAGAGAGAGCAAATGGGAGAAGGGCAGAGAGAGAGGGAGACGCAGAATCAGAAGCATGCTTCAGGCTCTGAGCTGTCAGCACAGAGCCTAATGAGGGGCTCGAATCCATGGACCATGAGATCATGACCTGAACTGAAGTCAGACACTTAACTAACTGAGCCATCCAGGTGCTCTAGAACAAATTTAACCAAAGAAGTGAAAGACCTGTACTCTGAAGACTATAAAATGGTGAAAGAAATTCAAGACAACACAAAGAAATGGAAAGACATTTCATGCTCATGAATTAGAAAAACAAATGTTGTTAAAGTGTCTATGCTACTCAAAGCAATCTACATATTTAAAGCAATCTTTATCAAAACGTCAACAGGATTTTTCACAGAACTGGAACAAACAATCCTAAAATCTGTATGGAACCACAAAAGACCCCAAAGAGCCAAAGCAATCTTGAAAAAGAAAAGCAAAGCTGGAGGCATCATAATTCCACACTTCAAGTCATATTACAAGGCTGCACTAATCAAAATGGTACTGGCACAAAAATAGACACGTAGATCAATGAAACAGAATAAAAATCCCAGAGATAAACTCACAATTATACAGTCAGTTAATCTTTGACAAAGGAAGAAAGAATATGCAATGGGAAAAGACAGACTCAACGAATGGTGTTGGGAAACTGGACAGCAACATGCAAAAGAGTGAAATTGTACCAGTTTCTTACACAGTATGCAAAAATAAACTCAAAATGTATTAAGGACCTAAATGTGAGATGTAAAACCATAAGAATACTAGAAGAGAGCACAAGCATTAATTTCTCTGACATTGACCATAGCAACTTCTTTCTAGATAGGTCTCCTGAGGCAAGGGAAACAAAAGCAAAAATAAACTATTAGGATTACATCAAAATAAAAAGCTTCCACACAGAAAAGGAAAGAACAAAACTAAAAGACAACCTACTGCATGGGAGAAGATATTTGCTAATGACAAATCTGTCAGAGGGGTAGTGTCCAACATATATAAACACTTACACAACTCAATGCTGACCGTCCCTCAAACAATCCAATTAAAAAATGGACAGAAGTAGGGCACCCAAGTGGCTCAGTTTCTTGAGAGTATGACTTTTGGTTTCAGTTTGGATTATGATCCCAGTGTCATGGGATTGAGCCCCTTGTCAAGCTTAAACTCCTGCTTATGATTCTCTTTCTCTCCCTCTGCCCCTGTCCCCAATTCTGTCTGTCTGTCTGTCTGTCTCTCTAAGATAGTTTTTGAAGAGATAGAAGACATGAGCAGAATTTCTCCAAAGAAGACATGCAGGTGCCAACAGACACAATAAAAGATGCTCAACATAACTCATAGTCAGGGAAATACAAATAAAAACTATAATGAGATAGCACCTTACCCTGTCAGAATGGCTAACATAAAAAACACAAGAAACAACAAGTGTTAGTGAGGTTGTGGAGAAAAAAAGAACCCTCAAACACTGTTGGGAATCTGGTGTGGCCACCCTGGAAGACAGTGGAGTTTCCTCAACAAATTAGAAATATAACTTACCCTATGATCCAATAAAGATAGCACTGGGTATTTATCCAAAAAATACAAAAACACCAATTCAAAGGAATACAAGCACCCTTATGTTCGTTGCAGCATTATTTACAATAATCAACTTATGGAAGCATCCTAAGTGTCCATCAAAGATAAATGGATAAAGAAGATGTGGCATACATATACAATGGAATGTTATTCAACCATAAAAGAGAATGAAATATTGCCATTTACAATGACATGGATGGAGCTAGAGATTATGATGTTAAGTGAAACTAGTCAGTCAAAGAAAGACAAATACCATATGATTTCACTAATATGTGAAATTTAAGAAATGAAACAAATGAGCAAAAGTAAAAGAAAAAAAGAAACAGATAAAGAAACCAAAAAATAGACATTTAACTATAGAGAACAAACTGATTGTTACTAGAAAAGAGGGACAGGTGAAATAGGTTATGAAAATTAAAAACACACTTACCATGATGAGCACTAAGTAATGTACAGATTTGTTGAATCACTATACTGTGCACTTGAAACTAATATAACACTGAATGTTAACTATACTGGACTTAAAACTTAATAAAAAAGAAAAAAGATTATCATTAAAAAACCATAATGCTAAGTGAAAAGAGCAAGTAATATTGTACTATCATATGTGAAAAAGAAAAGCTATATACATGTCCATATCATATATGTACAAAATATCTTGAAAATTTGTGGAGGGTTTGTTAAACACAGAGCAGGGTGTCACACAAACTGGGTGCAGCAGAAGCAAAGTACAGGGTACAGAGAATGATGTGAATATTAAAGGGGGGAGCAGTAAAAAAGAAAACCCTGAAACCAAATAAAAATTAATGTTCCCCACAATACCCACATAGAAGAACTGGACCAGGGTCTACACAGAAGTTTGTTTTAATAAAAGCCCAGTCCTTTCTTGCTTACCCAAGGAGGGTTAGGGTTAGGTTTGTTCTACCTGAAGCCATTAATTCATTTAACATTCTTTACCATGTGACACATGTTGTGAATAAGAGAAGTAAGAGATGTTGTTGCTTTTCAGGACTGGACAATCCAGTAGAGGAGACAGAAAAACTTCAAGGAGTTCAGGAATGAGATTATCTCATGAGCCACATCTCATAGTTTATAAAGGGAAGTAACTCTCCAGGATGGTGGGAAAGCTTTTGGGCAGAGAGCTGTTTAATATCAGAATAAGAGTGTAGAATGTCTGAATCAAGATAAGTCCCTGATCCTTGCAAGTGGAAATCTCCTAGATAGACATCCAGGAAATATGACAAATACCCAGATATCTTGCCATTAGCTTCTCCCCGAGTTTTTCTTTCCTATCATCCCAAACTGTCCCTTAACTTCTTCATAAGACAGCAGCATGTCCCTGATGGCCTAAGGAAGAGCTTATAGTCAAGCACCAGTATATTCCCCAGCTCAAGACAGAACTTCTCTGCAGACGTGTCTGGTGGTTCTGGATGGACTTAATTTTTAACGTCGAGATGGTGGATGCTGCAGGAGTTCTGAGGCCTCTGATCTGGTAGGTATGTGTCACGAATTTGTGAGGCTGTAATCTGTGTTTCTGTCAGATTCCCAAAGTGGCCTGGATTTAAAAAGCATTGCTCCTAGCTGCTAATTTGGCTTAACCTTGGAAGCTTCAGCCCATGGTCCTGAGGAGAAAGACTTTCCAAAGAAAACATACAATCAACAGGCACATGAAAACATGCTCAGCGCCACTAATCATCAGGGAAATGCAAATGAAAGTCATGAAGAAATGTTACAACACACCTCTAAAGAATAGCTATTATCAAAAAGACAAGAGAGAACAAATGCTAGTGAGGATGTAGAGAAAAGGGAAAACTCATGCAGTGTTGGAAGGAAAGTAAACTGATCCATCCACCATGGCAAGCAGTTCTAGGTTTATATCCAAAGGAAATGAAAACAGGATCTTGAAACTATATGTGCACTCCCATGTTCTTTGAAGCAGTATTTATAACAGCTAAGATATGAAAATAACCTAAGTGCTTGCCAATGGGTGAGTGGATAAGGATGTGATATACATTAAGAATGAAATAGTATTCAGCCATGAGAAAGAAGGAAATCCTGTCATTGACAACAACATAGTTGGGCCTTGAAGGCATTATCGCTAAGGGAGAGAAGTCACAGAAAAAGACAAATACTCTATGATCTTATATGTGGAACTTGAAAAAGCTGACTTTGTAGAAACATAGAGTAGAATGGTGGTTAACTAGGTATTGGGCATTGGGGAAGTGAGCAGATGTCAGTCAAAGAGTAAACATCCACTTACCAGATGAATAGGTTCTGGGGATCTAATACACAGTTTTGTGTATTATATAGTTGAAAGTTGCTAAGACAGTGGATTTTAAATGTTCTCACCACACACATATGGTGTGAATGAGGCATTAATTAATGCTATGGTGCCAATCACACTGAAATGTATAACTGTATCAAATCAACATGTGTGCATCTGAAACTTACACAATGTTCTATGTCAATTATAACTCAATAAAGTCTGGGGGAAAATACTTTTCATGCTTATCACTGCTATTGGAAAGATGCCAGAGAGTGTGTGTTGAAGTATTGTCTTAGAGGACAAACCAGCTGTATTGAGTGAGCTTATGTTTTGGGTCATGCAGTTAGGAAATGTAACTAAGCTGGGTGCTCCTTCAGAGTTTGATAGAAGAGAATAGGCTCAGGGAGGCAGCAGGTGTCAACACAGAAGCCAATCATCACCATGAAAGGGAGGATATTGACCCATAACTATCTCTCTGCCTGGAATTTTTTTCTTTGCACTCCCATCTCCTAGCTCAATGTCCTATTCTCTTCTAGTTGGCAAGATCTAAGTGTGTAATTTGTATAGGAAAGTCAATATACAGACTATTCTGATTGTCTCCACTCTCTTTCTCCCTTTGTGTATCTTTTGCATCTTTTCCTTTGAATGGAATCTAGAGAAGGTAGAATAAATGTATAGCTTTAAGCTATTTTAAAAACGCTTGCAGTTTGGGGGCAGGGGTGGGGTGGGGTGAGGGAGAAACAACTTCACTAGTTATCAAAGAAATGTAAGTTAAAATAACCTTTCGAGTTTATCAATTTTTAGTTACTAAGTCACCAAAAACTAATTTAATCCCTGGCAAAGTTGCAGTTAAAAAAGTTATACTTCCTCTAAAGTAACATTGTAAGTTGTTAAAAGCTTTTCAGAAGGCACATTGGAATACCATGAGTCCTGGAAATGATTATACCAGTGGATACACTCATGTATCACTCATGGAAATTTATCCCAAGGAAATCAATGGATGAAATAACCGGTCTACACCATTGTGCATCTACATGTCCAGGAATAGGGGAATGACAGGCTAAGTCTCAGTGTTCACTGAATGGAGTAGTAGAAATTATAACTGTGTAGACTGTATCACAAATGGGAGTGGCTTTAAATAATACATTAAGTAAAAATATTGGATGTCTGGTTGAAACTTGATAAAATACTCATTCATATGGTCAGGATTGAAAAGTATATAAATAGATGAAAATCCTGGGGCTGACAAAGTTGTATTTTGGATTATATATGATGCTAACGTGTTTTACAGTAAAAATGAAAGATTGAAAAAAGTGTATTTTAGAAAACACAGCCTAGGGTGTCTCTCAGAGAAAACAGAGGACTAACCCATTTGCAAAAGGGATATCTACAGGTTAGGATCACAGTGATGAGAACCACAAAAAATTCTGGATACTTTCAAGGATGCTTCTCCAAGTGCATGTCTTCTTAAGCAAGTGGCCCTCTCCTTACTGGAATCCCCAAATCAGCATGATCATCCAGACAGAAGACATGAATGGAGGAGAGATCATGTTCTTCAAAGCTGAAGAGAGATTTTTGGAGGGGAAAACCACAGATTTAGGAACTCTTTGACATGACTGGTTGGTCTGAACACTAGCTTTGCACCAGAGACAGGCCTGGCCTTGTGGTCGTAAATATGGGGGTGTTGACAAACGGTTTCCCACCCTGGGACTTGGGTTCACAGTTCAAGAGTCACGTGGGTCTGCTTGAGCAGCAGGGCTTGGCCTCTGAGCTGAGCACAGGCTTTCAGAAGAAGCTGGGCTGGCTGAGACTTACGAGAAAGGAAGTGCTCAGGTTTCGCTGGAAGGAGGGTGTGTGAGGAGGGGGGCCAGGGCTGGGAGTTTGAAGGAAAGAATGGTCCCTTTCAGCGCAGACAGATGCAGTCTGGCTCAAAGTCAGCCTGGTTTCAAAAAAAAAAAAAAAAAACCCAAGTGGTCCAATAACACTAAAAAATCTGCACACATTCAAAGTTGTATTTTAAATACCACACAAGGGCAGACAATAAATGTGATGGTTTTTCCATCCTGTGAATATGGAGAGCCTCCCAAAGCCTTAGCAGGTGTGCACAGATAAACGTGTGTGCATGCTCATTTGGGGTGTATATAAATACTGGATACAAGTATGTGCACACACACAATACTACTCATGGCACACATACTTCCATTCTCTCCTCAGAAAGCTAGAAGTCTGCAGCTGATCTAAGTTTGGCATGGACTGAAGGCTATGCTTGGAATGGCTGCTTGGACTGGTTCTGAGCAGGGCGACGGGGCTTGAAGCTTCTAAGAAAATGAACTACCTTTTTTTTATCCTGCTGGTAAATGAAGAAGGATGTTGTAAGTTTGGAAACCATGGTGAATTTTGGGCTCCACCATGACAAAGTCCTTAAAGCTTTACAATAGAATCATTCTACTTACAGGTTTCATTCCATGATGCCTAACTGACATGGAGAATTAGAGTTCTGGGACTTCCAGTAGCCCATTTTCATGGGCTTGCTTCTGGGTACACCCATCTTCATGTTCTCTCCTCTTTCCTGTGAGCTTATTCAGGGTTCATCATGCAAGTCTCAGCCAAGAGAGGCAGGGCAGGCCAGGAAAGCCCTTAGGGCACCTGTCTCCAGGGCTGGGGGCACCCCAGGGAGAGTCAGCTGGGCCTGGGTTAGAGGGAGGGCTCCATAAATCTGGCACTCACATCCACCTCATAAAACTGCTGCCTAATTAAAGGCAGAGCAGTTCCAGGGCAGGCAGCTCTGTGGACTGGAGGGCTGCTGGAGGACAGCAGCTCTGTGGGTCAAGCTGAGGTAGCAGAGGTGCAGGCAACATTTCTGTGGGCCTGCTCTTTCACCTACCAAGCCACCAGGAAAAGTAAAGAGTAGAGGGGTGGGCTGGACCCAGATGACGTCTGAGGGGCTGGCAGGTCTGGTTGATGGGAGTAGCTGCACAGTAGGCCCTCCAGAATCAGATCGGCAGCGGAGGAAGCAGGCCAGGGTTGTAGTATTTATCCTACTCCTTAAATATTCTTCCTGAGGAGAGGGAGATGTTCTATGAAAGAACAGGAGTTGCAGAACCCTGTGCCCTTTTTGCATTTCAGAAGTTCATGGGGTCCGTTGCCTCTAAATGTGTCCTTTTCTAAGAAGTGTGTGCTGGGCCAGCCTTCCTCCTCCCTCTGAGACTCTTCTCTCTGGTTTCATGTGTGCTAATCAGGGCCTGCTGTGCCAGGCCATTTCTCAGAAGCCTGGTGCTTAGAGGGCTCTTGGGGATTACCTTGTCCAATTGCCCTCATTTTACCAATGAGGAAACTGAGGTTCAGAGAGGTTGTGGGACAAAGGGACCTGGGAGCTGGGCCATGGAGTCAGGTGTCCCCACGTGATACATTGTTCTTTCTACTCCTTTTCCCTGCAGGTCCTGGGGGTCAGGGCTGTACTGAAGATTGAGGAGGTAGGTGAAGTGCTCTGCAGAGTGTGAAAATTAAGCAATGCATGAAAGCACTCACTCTGTAGGTAAGAGTGGTAAACTGGAGGAAAATGAGGAAAAGACAGGCCAACATGCTGTGCGCCACATTCCCCTGCCCACACATGGGCTCTCCCCACAACTGTTCCCCAGACAGCAGACTGGGTGAGCCCAGAAAGAGGCCTGTGAACGTGGCTGGAAAGAGCTCTGGTGGCCAAGGTCTGGAAGGCAGCAGGGTCAGGGCAGTAGAGAACCACCCCTCCCTTGTTTTGGCCCTTTGTTTCTCTAAAATGGGAATTGAATTTCTCTGAAATTGGGAATCAGTCACCTGAAAATTTTGTTATTGTAAAGCAAACATAACATAAAATTTACCATTTTAGCCATTTTTAAGGATACAGTTTACTGGTGTTAAGTATAGTCACATTGCTGTGCAGCCATCACACCATCTATTTCCAGAACGATTCTCATCAAAACTTGAACTCTGTACCCATTTAACAAGAACTCCTCATTACCCCCTCCTCCTAGGTCCTGGAAACCACTTTGACTGCTTTCTCTCTACTCTGACTTTCTATATGATGACTCTAAGGACTTCTTGTGAGCAGGATCACCCAGGTTTTGCCTTTTTGTGTCTGGCTTATTTGACTGGGAGTAACGTTCTCAAGGTTTCTCCATGTTGTGGCATAGCCACCTTTGACTTTAAACTCCACATGTGTTGAGGCACCTGGGTGGCTCAGTTGGTTAAGTGACTGATTCTTGATTTGGGGTCAGGTCATGATCTCACAGTTTGTGAGTTTGAGCTGTGTGTCAGGTCTGCACTGACAGTGTTGAGCCTGCTTCTGATTCTCTCTCTTCCTCTTTTTCTGCTCCTCCCCCGCTCACACTGCTCTCTCTCAAAACAAAGAAAGAAACAAACAAAAAACTCCACATATGTGGCAGGCTCTTTTCTGCCCAGACCACAGTTTCAGACCCTGTGGCAGCACTGGCTTGTTGGAAAGGGTGGCTTCATGCTGGTGTTCCCTAGTATTGTAGGACTACTACATGGCCATGGGCTTCTGGAGCTCTTTGCTCTTGGTTTCAGTTTCACATTGGGTTGATGAGCAGTTTTCTTCTTCCACTATATTTGCACAGGAAGGAGAACGAGGACTCATGGCAAATAAAAGGAAAAAGCTACTGAGTTTAAGGATTTTCACACCCTCTCACATGAGACACCCCCTGGTTATTCCCAGAAATAACTGAGTGGAATTGGGAGAGAAATGAGATCTGGGTGGGAGCATGGAGAAGGAGGATTATAAATTAGCAGCAGGACAGGTCAAAAGCAAGAGAAATAGGACAACTATAATTGTTTCCACATCTGCACTCTTAGTCCAGTAAGCCTGAGTGTGCAACTTCTGATATAGAAGATACTGGAAGAAGAGGAAGTGCAGATCTCCTTCTATATCTTATAATCTTGGGAAATAACATGTTTCATTTGTTCCTGGCAGAAAAGCGTGGAGCTGGTGCTCTGAAATACATGCAGTGTAAGCTGCTCTGTGTAGAGGGCTATGCTCCTGGAGGGGCACGGTGTGGCCTCCAGGCCCCTGTGAGGGGCCCCTCTGACAGAGCCCCACAGGGAGGCCAGTTAGGCCCTTTAGGCCTCCAGTTTGAAAGACTTAACAGAAATGGACTCTTATGCTCTTTGCTCAGACCCTGAAATGACAGGCAGGGAGGGAAGGCATCTTAGACAGCTGGGCCTGTTCCACTGAGGAAAGTTTTTTAAATTAATTTAATTTAATATATTTAGTATATATATATATATTTTTGTATGGTAAAATACGCATAGAATAAAATTTACCATCTTTACCATTTACTGGTGTATAATTTAGTGGCAATAAGTACATTCACATTGTTGTACACCATCACGGTGATCTGTCTCAGAACTCTTTTCATGTTGCAGAATTGAAACTCTATACCTATTAAAGCATTAAACAGTAATTCCCCATTTGCTCCCCCACTGACAAAAACCTTTCTATTTTCTGTTTCTATGATTTGACTACTGTGGGGACTGCATATAACTGGAATCATCCAGTGTTTGACCTTTTGTAACTGGCTTATTTCACTGAACAAAATGTCCTCAAGTTTCATCCGTGTTGTAGCATGTGTCAGAAGTTCCTCCCTTTTTAAGGCTGAATAATATTTCATTGTAAAGATACCATTGAAGAAGCTCTAGCATATTGTGGGTCTGTTAGAGTAGTTAGCCATGAAAATCTTATCTGTTAATTCTGCGTTTTAATCTCTGCTTAGCTTTGTATTGAAGAGTCTCTCCTCTTTCCAGGATATAGTCTAGGCATAGGGATGAAGTTCACCTATGTGGCAAGTAGGCAGAATGAGATGATCCCAGGCAAGCTGAGTAGGTCATTAAGGCTCATTAGGGCTTCTGGGGCTCCAAGAGGGACTGAGAGCAAGCTCATGAGCCAGGTGGGCTTCTTGGAGGAGGCAGCAGGGCTTGAGCTGGAGGGAGAGGATGTAAAAAGTAGGTGGGGAGAAGACAAAGAGAACCAAACAGCCATGGAGGAGGCACCAAACTGTCCTCATGGGCAAGAGCATTTATTTGTCAGACCTTTCTGAAATAAGTAGTTTGAAAGTAACCTTCCTGCTATTTCACAGAGATAGTTTCCTTTTGCATGGAATAGAAGAAAGACAATTTTAAGCTGTGGTATCAGGAAAAGTCATGAGCTCTGAAGTTGTGAAAATTTGCATTGTGGTCCTAGTTCTACTACTTTATACTGTGTGAGCTTGAACGCATCTCTTAATAACTTGAGACAAATTTCTCCTATACAGAATAGGCATACTAATACCTGATTTTCATATTTTTGAGAGTATTAATATACTTAAAGTCTTCTTTTTTATTTTATATATAGAAAGAGAATAACCCAAAGCAGTTACCTTAGGTGAGCCAGCTAGGGAAGGCCTCTCTGAACTGAGATGAGAAGGACCATGAGAAGAGATCAAGAGGAGTTTGGTGTGTTTGACAACACAATTTTTGTTGTGTTTTGTCTTGAAGGCCCCAGGGCTTCATTTAGTGAGCCAGCAGGAAAGTGGTACAAGATGGTTTGGAAGTACTTGGTAACCAGCGGAATCTGGATTTTATTCTAAATGCAGTGGAAACTTGTTACAAGGGGTTCTGGAGTTGGAGATGAAATGATCTATGTTTTATTATTTTTTTAATTTTTAAATATATGTTTAGATGTTTTATTTATTTTTGAAAGAGAGAGAGACAGTGTGAGCAGGGAAGGGTCAGAGAGAGAGGGAGACACTGAATCTGATGACAGGCTCCAGGCTCTGAGCTAGTTGTCAGTACAGAGCCTGACACAAAGCTCGAACCCATGAACTGCAAGATCATGACCTGAACCAAATCCGGACACTCAACCGATGGAGCCACCCAGGTGCCCTCATGATCTATGTTTTAAAAGGTAGCCTAAAACTCAACAAACAAACAAAAAACCAAAAGTTACTGATTAAAAAAATGGGCAAAGACTGGGAATAGACATTTCTCCAATGAAGATATATAGATGGCCAGTAAACACATGAAAGATACTATCACTAATCGTTAGGGAAATGGAAATAAAAACCATGATAAAATGCTACCTCATACCCATTAGGATGGCTATCACACACAAAAATGGAAAAATAACCCAGAAAATAGCAAATATTGGCAAGGATGTGGAGAAATTGAAACCCGTATGCATTGAGGATGGGGATGTAAAATGGTGCAGTCACTGTGGAAAATAGTATGGAGGTTCTTCAAAAAATTAAACGCTGATTTACCATATGATTCCACAATTCCACTTTGAGGTATTTATATCCAAAATAATCGAAAGCATGGACTCCAGCATATATTTGCACACCATGTGCATAGCGCCATTGTTCACAATAGCCAAAATGTAGAAACAACAGATGAATGGATAGATAAAATGTGGCATACATGTACCATAACATATTATTTGGCCTTAAAGAGAGGAAATCCTGTTTCATATTATAAAATGGATGAACCTTGGACAATATCCTAAGCAAAATATACCAGGCACAAAAGTGATTACACTTATATGAGGCACATAAAAAAAATCAAATTCATAGAGATGGAAAGTAGAATGGAGGTTGCCAGGACCTCGAGTGAAGGGGGGCAGTTATTGTCTAATGGGTACAGAGTTTCAATTTAGGAAGTTTCCTGGAGATTGATGGTGGTGATGGTTGCATAATAATGTGAATATTTTTTTCTTAATGTTTATTTTTGAGAATGAGTGACTGGGAGAGGAGCAAAAAGACGGGGGGCGGGTTAGAGGATCTGAAGCAGGCTCTACACTGACAGCAGGGAACCTGATGTGGGGTTCGAACTCATGAACCATGAGATCATGATCTGAGTCAAAGTCGGATCCGCCCAACTGACTGAGCCACCCAGGTGTTCTGAATGTCCTTAATGCCAATGAATAGTACGCTAATGGTCAAAATGATACATTTTATGTATTATATTTTATGTATTATTATTTTTTTAATTCTCCATGCTGTGTCTGATGCTCCCAATCACTCACCATCAGGGAAAGACAAATCAAAACCATGACGAGATATCCCCTCACACTTGTTAGAATGGCTAAAATTAATAACACAAGAGACCATAGGAGTTGGTGAGGAGGTGGAGAAAGGGGAACCATCTTAGATTGCTGGTGGGAATGCTGGACAATAGTATGGAAGTTCCTCAAAAAGCTAAAAATAGAATTGCTGCCCTCTGATCCAGCAATTTTACTACTGATATTTACCCAGAGGATACAAAAAATACAGATTCAAAGGGGCACATGAACCCCCATGTTTATAGCAGCACTATCAACAACAGCCAAATTATGGAAAGAGCCCAAATGCCCATAGACCAATGAATGGATAAAGATGTGATATATGCATATATATACATATGTATACACATATAGATACATAATGGAATATTACTCAGCCATCAAAAAGAATGAAATTTTGCCATTTGAATGACATGAATGGGGCTAAAATATATTATGCTAAGTGAAATAAACCAATCAATCAGAGAAAGACAAATATATGATTTCACTCATATATGGAATTTAAGAAACAATATAGGTGAATATATGGGAAGTGAGGGGGGAAAGAGAAGGAAGGGAAACAAACCACAAGAGACTCTTAATGATAAAGAACACACAGAGTGGAGGGAGGTGGGTGGTAGATGAGCTAGATGGGTGATGGGTTAAAGGAAGGCTTGTGATGAGCAGTGGGTGTTGTATGTAAGTGATGAGTCACTGGATTTTGTTTCTGAAACCAAAATTGCATTGTATATTAACTAGCTAAAGTTTAAATCAAAAAAAGATTGTACAGCAACAAGAGTAGACAGGAGGGAACCAATGGACAGGCTGTTGTAAACACATGATGATGGCTCAGTGGACAGGGAGGAAAGTGACAGGGAGACACAGAATAGGGACGCTTGCATGTGGGGAGTGATAAGGGGACAAGACTCATTGTTTTTGATTTGGGCAACTGTGTGATACCACTTGCTGAATTGGTGTCAACTGGGGAAGGAACATATTCAGGATAAAACAAGTGTTTTTTTTTTTTTAACCAGCAATGCCTATGTAATGAAGTCTCCCTTAAACCTCAAAAGGACAGAGTTTGGAGAGCTGCCTGGTTAGTGAACACTCAGGGAGAGAGGTGCACCTGGAGAGGGCATGGAAGCTCTGCTCCCATTCTCTATATCTTGTCCAATACATCTCTTCCATCAGGCTGTTCCTGAGTTATATCCTTTGTAATAAATGGGTGACCAAGTAAGTAAAATGTTTCTCTTAGTTCTGTGAGCTGCTATAGCAAATTAATCAAATCCAAGGAAGAGGTCTTGGGAACCTCCAACCTACAGTCAGTGGATTAGAAGCCCAAGTGACAACCTGGACTTGCCATGGGCATCTAAAGTGCGAAGAGAGGGAAGTCTGTGGGACAGAGCCCGTAACATGTGGGATCTGACACTACCTCCAAGTAGATATTATCAGAATTTAGTTCAATTGTAGTGCACCCAACTAGTGTTGGAGAGTTGGTTTGGGGGAGAAAAATTGATGTCAGGATCATAAGATGTCTAATAAATATCCAAGTCGATATGACAAAAAGTCAGTTGGATATTTGAATCTGGAATTCAAGGGAAAATTTGGAGCTAGTAATTTTGGAAATCACCAGCATATAGATGATGTTTATGAATGTAATGCCAGAGAAGAGCATATTAGAAGTAGGAATAACTGCCATTTCCTGAATACTGGCAGGTACTGGGCGCATTTAACCAGACTTACTTGTGGCAACAACCCTAAGAGGGATGTAGTATTACCATATTACCATTGAGATGGAGAACAGTATTCATAAGCCAAACTCCATGCCTCCCTTCATTCATAGAAATAAATTTTATCTGGGATTTAGACACCATCCAGATGCTACCTCTCCCAGCCCTCCTTGCAGTACATGGGTCAAGGTAATTAAGCTTGTCCCATGGAGTGCTAATAGAAATAATGTGGGTAACTTTTAAACTGGGACACATGAAATATTGGCGTGTATCAGCCATACTCTCTATCCCCTGTTTACTGATAAAAATGATGATGACCATAGCTGCCTTGGAAGCCATGTGCTAAAGATGACAAAGATGTTCTTAGCCTGGGTTCCTGGATAACTGCACAGGTGAGAGACACCTGCCAAACTGGAACACTCACTTTGGACTATTACATGAAAAAGCAATCAACTCCTTTTTTCTCTAAGCTCTTGAGTTTTGTTGTTCTCTCTCTTATAACAGTTTATTTTGTTATTTAATATGATCATTTTATGAATGTTTGGGAAGGTAAGATACCCAAGGTCACAGAGGTAAGACCCAAATACTGTTCAGTCTAATTCCAATATCTAACCCATTCATTGCCTCAGGCCAATGAAGATTGAAAAGCAGACTAGAGCTTCGGAATATATGCATCCCCAGTTCACAGCCAGTCTGGTAATTCAGCGAGCGTGGTCAGCAGTAAATCCTACCGTTTGGTAAAGAAAATTTAAGACTAAGTGTTTTGTATAATTCATGTTCCAGAGAAGCTTTGCAGAAAAGTTGGAGGTCTTTCTAATAATCAGGAAGGCAATATGTGGCTTGGTGCCTACATTACAGTGGTGGGAGACCCTGTAAAGGTCATGGCCAGTGAGCCTTTTCATCTTCCATATGAGCCATAATCAGTTCTTCAGAATTTCTGGGGAACTTGATTCCTAAAATCTCTCTTTCAAGATGGCTGAAGTGTTATGAAATCCCACAAGAAAGAAGATCCTTAGATTTGGTTTCCATGACAACCAAATAGAGAGGCAAAGGACTCTTACAAATTTAAAAAAGATTCTTTGCCTAGGCTGTGACCCAGTCTAATGCCATCTTGGATAAATCTACCATTATGAATATACTGTGACCTGTGAAGCCTTCTTGAGCACAGTTCCATCCACATTTTTTTCCTTTTGTTTAAACACACCCGTAAGTACACCTTTGGGGCATAAGTTTCTTGATTTGCGTTGGAGATATTACTATGATTTTTATACATTTTCTCCTGGGTAGTCTCTAGGGCTATAAAAAAAAAAAACCAGGTTGATGGGAGGTGGGATTGCAGAGATCTACTCATCTTGAGGTGGATCAAGGCATGTTTGTAAGTCCCCTCAATAAACTATTTCTTGTCAGGTTGGACTTGTTATTCTTTTTCATTCGTCATATGTTTTCTTCTGCTTTTAGAAACTGTTTTTCATATTATTCCATTTCATGGAACACCTTCATACCACAACTGGAGAAATACTTCCTGTTGTCACCATTATGCCATCAACCTAGACCTGGGCCCGGGGCAGATGAATACACAAAGATGAACCTAGCCAAAGGAAGCATGGCCATCAGTGCAGAAGCACACTGGCTACTCCAGGTGAGCACTGATTTCTAGCTTAGGTATGCATTGTTGATCACCACTGCCATCTTTGGAAAAAGACCAGCAGAGGACACTAGTTCTGTGGTAGTTGTGGGAACTTTCACCTGAAGGATGAGAACCTGTCTGAGCTATAGGATTGATTTCCAGTTCTAGATAATTGCATAATTTATTGTCCAAACTGAGATGACTTTCAAGATAAAAGGGACAATATTAATGATTATTCTGGGACAATGGCATACGATCAAACTGCCTTGGGGGGAACTAGGATGGATGTTCAGCCTACTATAAACTACTGTTCCCAGAAGGGTCTTGAGAATCTCTGCAATGAAACATGGGCTTAAATGTATGAGTGTCTATAGGAACTTTTCTTTACATAATGGCCCTGTGGTTTTTATGTGTTTGCCTTGAGTCAGGTTGCAATGTTATAAGTTAATTAAAGACCACACAAAATCTTACATTTTTAAAAAGTTTATTTATTTTGAGAGAGAGAGAGAGAGAGAGAGAGAGAGAGAGAGAGATATCAAGCAAGCAAATCAAGCAGGGAAGGAACAGAGAGAGAGGGAGAAATAAAATCCCAAGCAGGCTCTAAGCTATCAGAGCAGAGCCTGATGTGGGGCTCGTTCTCACAAACTCTGAGATCATGACATGAGCAGAAATCAAGAGTTGGATGCTTAACTGACTGAGTCACCCAGGTGCCCCCAAATCTTATTTTAGTATATGTTCCAAGAAAACAAATGTTTGCTTCAAGTTTCCTTTTGTTTCCATGGTCTTGCAGGGATATCCAGGGAAATGGCATGTAAGAGGAAGTATAAAATCTCAAAAGGCAGATGTTCCCCCCCAAATAATGGACTCTTTGACTCATTTATGGTCTAAAATGTGTGGACATATAAGTATATAGTGTGTTTCTTTTGATTTTCAGCAGAGCATCTTGTGTGTCTTAAAATACAGTAATGTTCCCCAAATCTAGACATGTGTGATCCTGAGATGAGCGGCCTCTCTTCAGTTGACTGCACCACTCATTCCTGCTTCCTTGTTTATACTGACAATGGAGGGGTGAAGTTGGGAACAGACAACTGATTCTGGTCCTCTTATCACACCCCTAGTTGGTCTGTCTTATCCCTAGAAAATGGTTGAACTAAAATTTCATTGCTTTTGGTGTTTCTGATAAAGGTAACCCAAACTTTCAGAATTCTGCTACCTGTTGCCTTTGATCATTGGGCAGGTCCAACTATGCACTTAGGTCTCTGCTCTCCCATCTTCTGTATGTCTCCTGTGGGTGTGCACAGGAGTTCTTGGTAGAAGTGTTGGTGTCATGGAACAGTGATCCCGACTAAAGAATGGATACCTGGCTTTGCCTCAAAAGAGCTCTCCTGCAACATTAACTCTCTTGTAATATAGGCTCTGTTGTGTGCATGCCGGGGGCTGTCAGTTTGCAGTTAGAGCTCAATAAATCCCATGGCTTTGAGTTAGTCCCTGGGGTATTGCCATCCACCTCATAAAACTCCTACTTAATTAAGTATGGTATATACAGTTAGCAGCCTTTGCTTCTGGACAAAGAACCAGACCTGAGCATGTAAATGTATTCTTGTCACATCTGTGCCATGAGACTGGTCGGCCCCTGTATGACTGCAAAAGGAGTGAATCTTCTTCCCTGAGCTGAAAGGCTGTCCCCTAGGATTATGGAAAACCATACCGGTTGAACCTCCTCCTGTTCAATCAGAACTCAGCACTCAGAAACCTCTGAGAAGCTTGTTTTTGGCAAAATATGTTTCATAGATGTTGAAATAATTTAATAAATGTTGAAAAATACAAAACCATCTTTGGATAGAAGAATTACCAACTCAATGTTCATCTAGAAATATCTTTTTTCTGGGTACCTGGGTGGCTCAGTTGTTTAAGGGTCCAACTTTGGCTTGGGTCATGGTTTCACCGTTTGTGAGTTTGAACCCCACACTGGGCTCTGTGCTGACAGCTCAGAGCCTGGAGCTTGCTTCACATTCTGTGTTTCTGTCTCTCTCTGCCCTTTCCTTGCTCCAGCTCTCTCTCTCTCTATTTCTCTCTCTGTCTCTCTCTCTCTTTCTCTCAAAAATAAGATAAACATTAAAAAAAGAAATACCTTTGTTTCAGGAGAGCTTTGAGCAAAAGGGAATCTGACATTTAGATCCCACTCATCTGAATTTAAAAAGAACAACTTCCAGCTTTCCTAGTGATAGTACTAAATAGTGATAATACTAAATGATATCAACTACCATCAGGTTTTAGTTGGTTAACATACAGTGCAATATTGGTTTCAGAAGTAGAACTCAGGATTCATGACTTACATACAACACCCAGAACGCATCACAAGTGCCCTTCTTAATACCCATCATCCATCCTGTCCATTTCCCACCCACCTCTCTCTATCAGCTCTTAGTTTGTTTTCTATTGTAAAAGCCTGTGGTTTGTTTCCCTCTTTCCTTTTCCTTCCTTCCATGTGTTCATCTGTTTTGTTTCTTCAATTCCACATATGAGTGAAATCATAGGTATTTGTCTTTCTCTGACTGACATGTTTCACTTAGCATAATAAGGTCTACCTCCATCAACATCCTTGCAAATGGGAAGATTTCATTCTTTTGATGGCTGAGTAATACTCCATTATATGTATATGTGTATGTATATGTATCAGATCTTCTTTATCCATTCATTAGAAGATGGACATATGGGCTCTCTCCATAGTTTGGTTATTGTTGATAATACTGCTATAAACATTGGGGGTGCATATACCCTTTGAATCTGTATCTTTGTATCCTTTGGGTACTTAGTAGTGCAACTGATGGATGATAGGTGGTTCTATTTTTATTTTTTTGAGGAACTTCCACTCTGTTCTCCAGAGTGACCACAGAAGTTTGCATTTCCACTACCAGTACAAGAGGTTTCACCTTTCTCCACATCCTCGTCAACACCTATTATCTCTAATGTTGTTAATTTTAGCCATTCTGATATGTGTGAAGTGGTGCTTCTGATGAGTACTTTTGTGCATCGGTAATAAGGCGATACTATATAATTAACATTTGTAAAAAGTTTATGTGATAGAGCCACATGATAATTAAAGATGTGCTGGGGCTGAGAGAGGGGCTGCAAAGGGCTGCTGCTAAGTCCAGCAAGATGCAAGGACCACTGTGACCACCCTGCATCATACAATGGGTCATTTTGTTCAGTGAACACACTATACTTCATTTAATTCAATTAAAATGAAGACATATAAAGTCTAACGCAAAAAGAGAGGGGTTTCTTCTGGATTACCTATTGGACCCCTTCCGGCTATGAAGACCTTTTAGGACACTTTACGTAACATTTTTCTTACTGGAAGATATAGTGTATATAGCAGAAAGAACATGAGCTTTGCACTCAGATATACTTGATATACCTTTGCAGGCGATTCCAATACTGGGTCTATCACTTGCTGGTCATGTGATATTAAAATTACTTCCCCTCTAAGCTCATCTCCTTGTCTCAAAAATGATCTGATATTCCTTATTTTATGGGGTAGCAGTGAGGCTTAAACGAACTTACCATAAAGAGCCTTTCCTCAATTCACCCAGTGCATATGACACCCAGTGTATTTCCCAATGATTATATTTAAGAATATGGTGGACATGGTCATATCCCCTTGTCTCCTGGAATGGAAGCAGAAGTCTTTACCTATCTCTTCTTATCTTAAAGATGGTGCACTAAGATAAGGATGACAGAAGGATGAAGAAGCATCTTTCTTAAGCATCAGCTCTGCCAGAGTTTGGTGACATATATGGCTACAGCCCTGGTACTGCGTCCAATTTGCCTTGGGGCTGGGTGGGGGCCATCTTAGGCTACAGTTGGGGACTATGAAAGGTGATAGGATCAAAGAGTGGGCTGAACAACTATGTCTCTGGAAGTTCAAGATACTCTTGAAGAGTCCTGGCCTTATCGCCATCTTGTCCCAATCACAGCTGGATGGTGGCCATGAACTACATCCAGTCATGCATGTCTTTTTGTGTAACAGGCACTATTTTAGGGTGTGAGGATATATGCCTGGATAAAATAAACAAAAATCCCTGCCTTCTTGGTCCCCACATTCCAGCGGATAGCAACAAATAGTTCATGGGAACGGAAATATAAGAACTCTATCAACAAATACTTCTTGTCTTAAACTGAATTACCTCCATGACTCCTACAAGGGCTCTGTACCTACATCCCTCCCTACTCTGCACTGGCCCTCCTTTGAGTGAGGCCAGGCCTGAGAAATCTTAGTTTGCTGGGACTCTATTTCCCTGTGTACCTGCTGAAAGGTAGCAGGATGGCCCCATGAACATGAGCCTTTGAATTTCATAAAGCTCCTTTTCTAGATGAAGGTATTGGTGTAGATTACACAAAAGGTTCAGAGGCAGAACTTTCATAATGGCAGTTGAAGAAACTAGGAAAACTCTGTCCTCACCAAAGATTTAACTGGTGAAAATTATTTAAAAAATAAAATACAGCCCAATAACCATTTAAAGCCTCTAGTTATTGTTTAAAGGGCTCATACCAAAGGAAGAATTTTTGAGAAAATCTACTAAATCTTCACAAGAATAGCAAGAGTCTGTGGCATTTGAGACATGACTTGCTTTCCTCACTCCCACCCCACCCCTAGCTCTGTGTGATCTCAGCTCTACTGTGTGATGGCAAGTGAAGCAAAGAGGAGGGGAACCTACTCCCCTAGTTCATCCCAGGAGGGACAGGCCACTTGCACTTCTCATTCCTCTCAGCCTGTGTCATATACCTGCTACTCCAATTGGGCATGGCTGGAGGACTGGGTTCTCTTCCCTACACAGCCCTTGCCTACAGGATGAAGGTATTATCCATGTGTAACTGGGGCCTCGTTGCCCCATTCCAGCTTCTTTGAGGAGTGGAGCTTCCATACAGGGAGAAGCAAGCTGAGAAGACCAGGGCCCACCATCCCTTTCAGTGCCTGTCCATAGAGTAGAGGTGTCCCTCTGGGCTGTAGGATGGCCCCAAAACATTACCCATGCCACAAACAGACTCATTAGTAAGGGGCTTATGCACAACATCTGACAAGACACAAGCTGAAGGGAGTGACTCCTGGGAAGCCAGATATAAAAATACAATAAAATGTATTCCTGTTGTCTAGAAAACTATGCAGACCCAAGGCTGTACATTCTCAGGAAAGAGAACATTTTACTACTAGTTCTGGTTGCAGATAGGGCAACATCATAAAATCCCTGAACTGTGAAAGCATCTCCAAGCCACACACAGAACCAACAATAAAGAATAAAAATCTAAGTTGTTAAGGGCCTTAAGCACAACTTTTGACCCATAAGTAGTTGATGCAGATCCAAGTGACTCCTACAGAGTCAACTTAAAAGACCTAGGCAAGCAAAAATATCTGAGGAGGGACATCAATGCCTGTACTCCACAAAGGAAATAGATTTCACAGAATTAGCCCAGCCAAATAAAAAATTTAACAAATTAATGAGAAAATAAAAATGGAGGATCACTTCCAGAGTTACTACAATATAGTCGCTAAATGTCCAACTTACAATATAATAGCTAAATGTCCAACAAAAAAATTCTAAGCTACACAAAGAAACAGGAAAGTGTGGCTGATATGCAGAAAAATAATAACAAAAACAAACAAACAAACAAAACAGGCAATAGAAGCTCCTTGGAGGACGCCCAGATGCTGGACTAGGTAGGTAAATACTGCAAAGCAGGGATTGTAAATATGTTCAAAGAACTAAAGAAATCGTGTTTCAAGAATTAAAAGAGGGTTTGATAAAATAACTCAAACAGAGAATATTACTAAGGAGATAGAGATTATAAAAAAAGAACCAAATGGGAATTCTGGAGTTGAAAAGCACACAAACAAAAATAAAAATTCATTAGAGAGCTTCAAGAGTAGATGAGTTGGCAAATCTCAAAAATGAGCAAACTTTGAGGATAGATAGAAATTATGCAACCTGAAGAACACAGAGAAAAAGAATAAGGGAAATGAACAGAGCTTCAGAAAACTGTTGGACTTGTAAGCACACCAACATGCATGTAATGAGAGTTTCAAAAAGGGTGAAGAAGATTTTTCTCTACATAACGGATAAAACAGGATTATTTTAGCCCCTTAAGGAGTATTATCTATAACAGGATTTTCAAAGTTATTTGAGCATTATAAAGAACAATCCATTTTACATTGCAGTAATCCAGCACATATGTGCACACAGGCCTTGGAAACAGTTCATAAAATAATACTTGTCATTACTTTATATAATTTGCTTTAATTTTCAAAATTGTTATTTTATTTCTCAAAAAAATTTTTATATCAATAGTCACAGCCTGCTTAAGTGATCCCGTGAGTCTCAAATGAGTAGTCTGCTGGGTGAAAAACACTGTACTCAGGGACTTTCTGGCCATCCTTAACCAATAGGTTAAGAAATAGCATGCCTAACACAACCAGTGGCTTCTCAGTGTCTCTTACTCCTCTTTTAGTGTTCTTCTATCCTGCCTGATCTATTTAATATTCATTCATTCCATCAGTGAATGTATCAATGATTTGTTGAGTATCAAGTGTTCATCATATAAGCTCTAGGCTCTGATGTTACATCATTGAGAAAAAAAGTCTTTGTCCTCTTGGTCCTCACATTCTGGTTGAGGGAAACAGATATTAAACAAGAGAGATAAGTGAAATATGTGGCATGTTAGATGGTGATAAATGCTATGAGGTAAAATAAAACTAGGGAATGAGTGTAAAAAGGATTTATGGGGGGCACCTAAGATCTGGAAGAAGTGAGGAATATGTTGGGGAAGAATCTTATAGGCAGAAAACACAGCAAGTACAAAGGCCCACAGGTCAGACAATGCCTGGAAAGTTCAAGGAGTAGCATGGACAGAATGGTTGGGGTGGACTGAACAAAAAAGACAATAATAAGAGAAGAGGTCAAAGAGGTAACAAGATCAGAATATATAGGGCCTTTTAAGACTTTGTTTGGCTTTTACTCAGAGTAATATGAGAAGCCATTAGAGAGTTTTGAGCAGTGAGGTGACATGAACTGACACACTTTTTAACAGGATCACTGTGGCTGGTGTGTGGATTAGACTGAAAAGGACAAGGAAGGATACAGGGAGAACAACTAAGAAGGTTTTGCAATAGTTCAGGTGAGAGAAGATGGTGGTACTAGATCAGGGCAGTAGCAGTGGCACTGGTAAGTGGTGGCTGAATTTGGATATTCTGAAGGTAGAACTGTTAATATTTACTAATGGATTGAATGAAGGTGTGAAAAACAGGAGTTGAGGATGGGACCATTCTCAAACTTAAGGCACTCATCCTGTATCCTATCCCATTAAATTTAATTTTAGCTGGTCAGGGATGATGGATACATTTAATTAAAGTAGATTATATCTGAAAGACCAGAATTCCAGATCAATAAAAAGAATTTTTTTAAAGAGAAAAGTTATGATTCTGGCAGGCAAGGGAGTTGGAACAGATGTATGAGGTAAAGCCAATGCCCCCCTTTGTCCCTAAATGTCAT
>PISW01014096.1:0-22817 GCA_004023785.1 Mungos mungo
AGGGTGGAGATATTCAAATAGCTGGCCTACGTAGTAGTAGGTGAAAAATGCATAGTCAATGAGATGTCCCGCCATTGCCTTAGCGATATGGGGGGCGGGGGAGCAGCTAAGATGCGGTATTTGATCTTTTGTGTGCTTTTGCCCTTCTGGTCTGTCTCTGCGGGACAGGCGCCAGCTGGAAGGCTTGGTCTCCGACACAATGTGGGGCTCGAACTGAAGAACCATGAGATCATGACCTGAGCCAAAGTCTGATGTTTAACCAACTAAGTCACCCTGTATGTATGTATGTATATTTTTAATGATATAAAGGAATTCTACTAGGAGCCTCATCCTCTACTGACTGAGGTAGCCAAATGCTATAGACATTATTCAATATTAAAAGTCACGTTTTTAGTACCATACATTTTATCTGTTTTCCACAGATACTTCTCTATCAGCTATTTGATTTATGAGGCATCAGGTGACAAGACTCGCTCCTCCAGGCTGTCGGCCACACGTTTTACTCAGTGGCTGGAAATTGTGCCTCACGTTGTCTAGACATGGAGAGGCGGGGGTTTGTTTTGCCAATACCAAGAAAGGCACCAGCAAATCAACTTAGCAGAGATAACCCCGGCGTCAGTGGACACTAGCCCCAGACCAAACTTCTTAGACCTTATAGTCTGTGGTCCTGAAGTCTTAGACCCATTATGCATTTTCCCCACCTGGTTTCCCAGTTACTGCATTTAATTTATTCATGTATTCATTCACCACACTTGTATTGAGTATGCGCTCTATGCGCTGTACTCTGCGGACCTTTGAAGAGGTGAAATGAATAAACGTTTCCTGATCTCATATTGTTTCAGGCTTGGAGGATTGCTTTCATTATTTTTTCAATCAGGAGACCTAGATTTAGAAACCATTTACCTTAGAATAGATAGTGGGAGCTAAAGGGTGAGATAAAGTTACTCTTTTAAAAAAAATTTTTTTTAACATTTATTTATTTTTGTGAGAGAGAGAGTGTGTGAGAGAACACGATTGGGGGAGGGACAGAGAGAGAGGGAGACACAGACTCCGAAGCGGGCTCCAGGCTCTGAGCTGTCAGCACAGAGCCTGACGCTGGGCTCCAGCTCCAGGACCGCGAGCTCATGACCTGAGCCAAAGTCGGATGCCTAACTCACTGAACCACCCAGGTGCCCCGGAGATGAAGTTACTCTCACTCAGTTATTTACCAAGTGCTCACAGGTAGGTGGAGAGCACAAAGTCAGACATAGTAAAAAAAAAAAAACAAAAACCAAAAACAAAACTTCAAGCGAGGTGTATTGTAACTAACCAGTTCTCAGTCTCTCTTTTATCCACTAGACTGGGAGCTCCTTGATGGCAAAAATCACGCCTTCCTCTTTTGTATTATCGCAATTTGTGCTCATTTGTATTAGCACAATTCCTGGCATCTTTATGCTCATTAAATATTTTGTGGAAATGAATTCATGAATAGATCTTGAAAGCTCGGATTCTGAATGATTAAAGACTGCTTAATATGAATAGTTTTCTGTGCTGTTGCATCAACTGACTTTCTACCTAATGAGCATAATAGACGATTGAGAATATACGTTTTTACTTCTACCTTGATGAGTTAATTCCTTCAGTGACAGGATAGATTGTTGCGCGAGAGTCTTTGAGATTAGAAATCAGAAGATTAAAAAGGACAGTAATGTCAAGGGGCAACTGGGTGGCTCTCTTGGTTCAATGTCCACCTCCTGGTTTCAGCTCAGGTCATGATCCCACGCTTTGTGAGTTCGAGTCCCGCATTGGGCTCTGCACTGATAGTGTGGAGCCTGCTTGGGATTCTTTCTCCCATTCTCTCTCTCTCTCTCTGCATCTTTGTCTCGCTCTCAAAATAAATAAATAAACATTAAAAAATGACAATAATGCCTATTGACAGTGGTGGTTTCAGGTTCTTTGGAATTCTGAAGGCTGTTTTTCTTCTACACTGATAGGGTAGCCTATGTTGACAGGGTGTAATTATAAAAAAAAAAAAGTGAGACCTACCCCCAGATGATCTTTTGATCTGTGTAGGCTGCACAGTTTAGAGGTTGTACTGTGGTGACTAACATTATTTTACACGGACTGGGGATTCTGGCTCTGTGTATCCAAAATAGCCCCAAATAGTGTAAGAATTGGTGCACAAAGAAAGGGGAGACTAAATCAGTAACTCTGGGTCCCTCAGAAACTCCTAGGATTCTTTCTCTGTCTCATAACTGACCCAGAGACCACCCCAAATTCTTTCAAGATGACTAGATAGGTTCTCTCCCTTTCTTTGTCCTTTGTCCATGTGACATGCAGTTCTTGACTGAACACTGGTTTCCCACACAGGCCGTCAACCCTCATTTCAGCTATCATTTCTTGAGACTTTGGTCTTTGGCAGTCACTACGTATATAATCAAACGTAAGCCTTAAAATAAACTTAAAAGATTGCTGATAGAGGTCTCCTTTTTCAGATTCAAAGAAAACTCAGAATTTCTGTGCAGCATTCAGCTGCTAGTAAGTGACAAAACTGGAAGGGATGGAGATGATTCTGATCCCAAATTTGCTGTGCTACTTACTGGTGGACACCATTTAACTTTATTGTATATAATGGAAAACAGTGGGTTAGTACTTGCTGCAAAAACTGCTCTTTTGGGTTATTTACTTTGTAAGTTCTTTCTTTCTCTTTATTTCGTAGCGGAAATGCAGAACTTAGAATCTGGTTAGGGTCTCTCTGGTATCAGGAAGTCTGGTGAATTTCAGAGAACACTGATGCTCACTGAATACAATCCACTTAGTGGGAAGCCAAGCATTGCCAGAGGAGAAATTGCCCCAGACGTCTGGTGGGAATACTTTGAGGCATTCAGATGGGGACGAATGTCAGCTGTGTGTAACAGAACGTACCTGGACCCGGAAGCACAGATGTTAGGCTCTTTCCTTCACACACGAGCTTTGCCATCTAGACACAGGCAATTTATCTTGCTCTCTTGCGGCTCAGTGAGGATGAAATAGAAAATGAATACGAACCTACCAGGTAAATGCTAAAGCATGCTACATATTAATGTCTTAGGAGCATTGTTATTTCAGAAGTACCTGAGCGTAAAACGTACCGAGTTCCTCCTCAAGCGCAGCGATCCTTCATCCTGAAAATGGAAAATCTTGGGGGAAGACGAGCATTTTCCTCAACACGTTCCTTCATTCCTTCTGATCAACCCGTCAAGAATTCTGGTCAACTTCACATACTAAATTCCACTTCTCTCTCTCCACAGCCTGTCCCTACTTCAGCTGGTCAGCTTACAAAAGGACCCCTCTCGTAGCCTCCTGCCAAGTCATCTTTCTGCAGCCATTTTTCTGAGGGTAGCCAGAGGGCACGTTTCTCCTCTTTTCTTTTTTCTAACTTTATTATTTTTTATTATTTAATTACTTAAAAATTTGGTTTAAACGTTTGTTTATTTTTGAGAGTGACTGAGCATGAGTGGGGGAGGGTCAGAGAAAGAGAGAGGGAGACACAGAATCTGAAGCAGGCTCCAGGCTCTGAGCCGTCAGCACAGAGCCCGATGCGGGGCTCAAACCCACAAACTGCAAGGTCATGACCTGAGCTGAAGTTGGAACCACAACTGACTGATCTACCCAGGCGCCCCTAAACTTTATTATTTTTTTAAATGTTTATTTATTTTTGAGAGGCTGGTGGAGGAACAGAGAGGGAAAGAATCCAATGCAGGCTCTGCGTGGATAGCACAGAGCTCGATGCGGGGCTCGAACTCACGAACTGTGAGATCATGACCTGAGCTGAAATCAACAGTTTGATGCTTAACTGACTGAGCCACCCAGGCGTCCCCAGGGGCGAAACTTAAGGCAAAACTACATGGCTTCTTCAAGGCTTTCTTATCGCTCTTAGGATATTTCACACACACTAACCTCACCTGCAGGACCCTGCCCCCTGGCAGCCTTCCCATGCTGCCACATTCCCCTTGGTGCTCATTCCCTTGTCCTCAAACATGCCATGTCCTCTCTTAGCACCAGGTCTTTGGCCCTGTTGTCTTTGGGCCTGGCATGCTCTGTTTGTCCACCATCGCTGGCTTATTCATTCATTCTTGGAATCCCAGCTCCACGATCCCCATTCTGCCTTGGGGATGCCCTCTCTGGCCTGGTTAAATCCCATCTCTCTGCCTTTCTTTTTTTGTGCTTCACAGCCCTGCATCTTAGATGAGATTTTTGAATTGACACCTTATTTGGCCTGGAGGAAAGCGACTGTGGTGTGTTTTGCTTACTTTGATATGTCCTTATAAAGCGCGATAGTTTCTCAAATCGATGTGTATTGTATAACTGGATGTATGAATACATTTCAGCGGTGCGTCATCTTCTCTCTAAATAGCTTTTTGTTGACATGTGGACAAAAGAAAAACCCTATATATGTAAATTTAAAAAATGAGGGCTTGAATAATAAAAAAAAATGAGTGCAGGTAACATTTAGGACGTTCTGTGTCTCAGACATTGTGCCGAGCACTTGAGAAGGACCTCGTTCCATTCTTGGGATGACTCACGGGTGGGTGTTATTTCCCAGTTCATGAATGAGGATGGGTATCTTGGTCAGAGTACCCACCGCCGGTTGGAGATGGGTGTTTTTTAGGGTGTTGAAACATTCACAAAATTCATCAGAAAATTGGGGAAGGAAGCTGGTAGCAAGGTTAGGTGTGTGTATAGAGCAGAAAAGCACTGCCAAGGTCAAGTCTCAGGAAGGACTGTTTTAAGTGACACACTTGGCTTTACTGCACTAGGATGTCGTTCGTGCCCATGGCTGACTTGTCCACTCTGTTGCTTTCCCTGGGAACGGTTTCTATTATTGCAGCATGCTCCCTACTTCCCAAGTCCTGAGAAGGCGCTCCTTGTTGGTGGACTCTAGGCCACATGTCTGTGCCGTAGCTGTCACAGATGAGTAGGAGTGAAGTGAAGATCCTGCCTTTCGCTGAGACTCTAGACATGGGGGGTAAATGCAAGTCAGAAGGGGGTTCTACAACAGGCAGCTGAAATTGTGGCCATCTAGTCCTTTGATGCGCCTCGCTGTCTCTTGATTGTGTCACATGCCTGCAGACACACGTCCTGTTGCGGTGCCGACATGGGGCATTCACATGGTTGCTTTCCAGGGGCACTGGAAGGCGTGCTGTTGATAACTTGCAAGACCTCTAGCCGTAGAAGAGAACTGGCGACCAGATTAAGAAGCACCCATGCCTGGGGTTAAGCCGCCCAGGTCTGTTCCTCAGCCGCGTGGCAAAGTGGGAAAAATTGTGGTTTGGAGTCGGTTGATTCGCATGCATTCTTTCCTGAGGCAACACCAGGTCCTCCCGCATGGAAGGCCACAGCCGGGAAGTCACCTGCCGAGCTGCAGGAATCAAGGAATCAACTGCCTTCATGGTGCATTGGAGGCTTTAAAATAAGACAATGTACTAAAACAAAGAGGATGCTGGAAAAAATCTCAAAGAACTTGGGCCCAAGTTGTCATCTTGAGATTCATTCATATTCTGGCATGATCTCCCAGTTGGTGAGTTCGAGCCCCGCATTGCTCTCTGTGCTGACAGCTCAGAGCCTGGAGCCTGCTTCGGATTCTGTGTCTCTCTCTCTCTCTCTGCTCCTCCCCCACTCGTGCTCTGTTTCTCTCTATTGGAAATGAAAAAGAGTTTTAAAAATTAAAAAAAAAATCATGCATAAACCACTTTAACTCCCGTAGGGAACAAAAAATATTTCCCTATGACAAGGGGTATAGAGGAGACTGTGACCCTGGAGAACCTTCTGTGTAAGGATATGAAAATTTAAAATGAGGCAAACCGGCTGAAAAACAGCTCTCAGCGATCCGCAGAAGTAGGCCCATACTTGGCGAATTCAGACAGTGTCATAAAGCAGATTCCCAAGTCAGAGATAAAATGAAGTGATTGTGAGCCCGGGCTGTTTGTCCTTGTTTTCTCGTTCGTGGGAGACGGTGACTTACCCTTCCCACCCCACCCACTTGGGATCAAGAAAATAACAGCAGTAGAAATGGCTGTTAAGGGACCCATGATTCCCATTGTATTTAAAATTTTTCCTAAATTCCTTGCTTCTCTTTGACAACCATTTAAGGGAAAGACTTTAATTCCACCAAGGATTTGTACCAGGGAAATCCTGGCTTCCAGTAACCCTGGACTTACTTGAATATATTGCATTTGTTCTGATCCTTCAGTCATTTATGTTAGGCCCATGGTATACAGTGCACAGGCTGAGAAGAAACTAGAAAAAGAATAGTTTTGATCTATCATTAGAATTAAGTAATAACCTTTATTTAACATGGATCTTTTCACTGCCACCTTGAGGGCCAGGTGCCACAGTTGTATCTAATTTAGAGGTGAAGAGCTTGAGGAGGTATTGAGGTGACTGGCTCTGTGTACTTTGTTGGTGCAACTTGACCCAAGTACTATGTGTTCACCATTCAGAGAATCTTAACGGAAGATGAGTGCTATTTCCACCTGTTAATTTCACATTGGTTTTGTGGTCACCTCTGGTTTATGAAGCCAGAACCCTGCTTAGGTTGAGGGACAACTGTTTTCACTTGGAGTAGCTCCCCTATTCAACGTTGTTTGCGCGGGCTTACATGATGGTGTGTGGGGAAGGGATTCTCCACCGGGAAGTAGGGGACGCGGCCCTGCTCCCAGCCTCTGCACTCATTAGTTATGTGAACTTGAACAAATCCATTGACCACCCAGCTTCACAAATTTCTTATGGGCAAAGGGAAGGGAAGTAACACTGATAGGAGGCGAACTGACCGAGTACAAAGCACCTAGGAACTGAAAGATAAAGATGAGAAATCTAGGAATGGTATAAAAACAAAAATGTGAGTTAAAGGGATTGAGAAAGTTGAGGGTGGAGAAGAGACGACGAAAGAGAACATGGTGGGGGTCCACAAATAATTGAAAGCAGAAATGGGATGAAAAGGCTTGCACGTTTCTTAAGAGGGGAAAATGTACCAGGTTGGCAGGAAAAGAGGGCAGAGCAGATTACAGGACCATAAAATAACGTAGCAAATGATGAGAGCTGTTCAGATAGGAGATTGAGTGTCTCAAAAGTGCAGACTTTTTTTGAACCTGGAAATGGCCTGAACATGAAAAGATGAGTTCCTACAGTGGATAAAACCCTCATCTAAATTGGCGATGGTCACCCAGGGTGATTTTGTCCAACACGGGACACTGGGAAGTGCTTGGAAACACCTTGAGTTGTCCCAGCTCTGGAGTGGCTACCGACCTTTATGGGTGGACATCCTACACTGCAGCTTCCACAACAAAGGAGCCCAAAGGCAAATGGTATCAAGACCAACAGGCTCGGAATGTGACCAACACTGAAGATGCTTCCAAAAAGTAGAGTCATTGCTTTTACATTTTAAAAAAGCTTTTCACAGATGAAAATGTTGATGTTCTCCTTGACAACATCTAAAGAAGCCTCAAAGAACTTAGATTTTTAAATTTTAGCTTGTCCTTTGTCCCTTGCTGCCAGTCATATCCATATCTAAGCTTGGTTGCTGCAACTCTTGGTTAAATCTTGAACATCATTTGTATGTGTTGTTTTACATGCAAGATTCTAGGGACGCCTGGGTGGCTCAGTCAGTTAAGCATTCGACTTCAGCTCAGGACATGATGTCACAGTTCATGGGTTCAAGCCCTGCGTTGGGTTCTGTGCCAACAGCTAGCTTGGAGCCTGGAGCCTGTCTTCAGATTCTGTGTCTCCCTGTCTCTCTGACCCTTTCCTGCTCATGCTGTCTCTCTCTCTCTCAAAAATAAATAAAACATTAAAAATTAAAAAAAAATCAAGATTCTAGGGGGCACCTGGGGGGCTGAGTTGGGTAAGCATCTGAACCTTGGTTTCAGCTCAGGTCATGATCTTATGGTTTTTAAGTTCGAGCCCTGTATCAGGCTATGCGCTGACAGCGTGAAGTTTACTTGGGATTATCTCTCTCCCTCTGCCCTTCCCCCTCTCGTGCACACTCTCAAAATAAACAAATAAACTTAAAAAGAAATAAACATAAGTTCTAGGTCCACTTGTTATTTCTACCATAAGTTTCCATTAAGTTAGTTTTAAAATGTATTGCTCAACTGTTTCACAGACTGTTTACCTACCTACCTATTTGTTTTATAATCTATCTTCTTTTTCCTAGTAGACATGTCCATTTTTACCATGTGTATGTTTCCTTCCAAAATCCATGTTATCACAGTCATTTGTCCATCTTCATTATGATGTGGTGGGTATTGTAGAGATGGCTCCAGGCTAGGCGTGAGAAGGCTGGGTTCTGTGACGAGCTGGTGTCACGCTGGGAGAGTTGTGGGATCTTCATGACCATTTATAGAATGTCCGCAGAGTCCATTTGTACTTTAGGCTCCTGACGTTAGCATTTTATAGGCAGCAGGAAGAAAAACATTTATTGAACATTTACATCATGCAAAGTACTTTATATGTTTAATCTCTTAATCCTCATAACAAACCTGAGAGATTGGTTTTATTGCGCCCATTTTTAATTAATGAGGAAGCCAGCTCAGAGGGATTTATGTGAGTTGCCCTATAGCACACAGTTAACGAGTGTTGAGCTTTGATCTAATGGAAAGACAAGTCAAGCATTATCTCTTCTAGGAAATCAGTCTTGATCCTGTAGTCTGGCCTGAAATCCCATCCTGGTGCTGTTTCTGCACATAGCTCATCAAGTTCAAATTAACTGTATGCGGTCTGATAGTCCTGGGTCTGCCATTTTCTCGGGATAGTGGCCATACTTTTTTCTTCTTTAGATCTCCAGCACCAAAAAATAGTGACTGTTATGCGCATAGTAGACGTACTGATGTTTTGAACCAAACTGAACCATTCTCCAAATTAATGTTGGCTGAGAAGGACATCCTCTGTTCAGGAGGTCATGGTGATCCTTGAGGCCAATCTTCAACATTTTCCGCTCTCAACTTGATTGCTGTTCCTTGAAAAATCTGTCTTAGTTGATGATTCCTCCCCTCTCCCAAATGAGCCTTTCCTGTACTCACTGTTTGGATTCACTGCTTCATTTTAAATGTTGCTGTCAGATGTCTCTCCTTTATTTCTCACACTTGTGTTTTGTGTCCTAACAATGAAGAAGTAACCTCACTCTTCCTGGGACGGAAAGGCAAACATGGTTCACAGTAGCCCCTGTCTGACCAAGTTTCATATTTCTGCAGGATCTTTATCTCTGGCTCTATTGTTCCCTCTCCTTCCTCGCTTTCTCTTTATGCTTAAAAATGTTCTGGTGAAGAAGCAGAAGGTGATTGATGTCTGTCTTCTCAATTTAAGCAGAGTTAGGTCCGCCGGTTAACTGCAGAGGTTGCCTGTATGGGTCAAAGCCTCCGCTTCATTTCTGGGCTTTTCTTCTCCATTTAGAGACAGGGATGTAACAGAAAGAGAAAACGACCTTCAACCTCAAGAAGATGACCTAACTCTTCGCTGCACACACAGGCTGGAAGATCATATTGCTGTTTTCTTGAGTTTCAAACAATAAAAGCACCATTTTGGGGATTACCTTTAGAGATGGTATTTTAAGCAGCCGTAACTGAACAAAACAAATCAAACCGATAGGCCTTTATAAGAGGAAAAAATAAAACCCAGGATATCTATAATCCAGCCATTGAAAGGGTCTTAATTCCCAAGACTGCTGCCTTTTGAGAAGACTTTGGCAACCCTTCTCAGTGGTTACAGTGAACCTAATTAATTTTACAAACAAATGCTCAACCTTTGACCACAAACGAAACAACCTCCTAGGGCCTTCTTTTCTACTGATGGGAATTTTAATAAACAAGAACAAGGGATGTTTTCCCATAATAAAATGCATAATTCAAAAAGAAAATTCATATCCTCACACCCACCTAGATAATAAATAATCACCGAGAATTGGGAAAGATACTGACCTCAGGCAAATGAAAGCAGAGATTCTGACTTGACTCCCTGTGTTGATGTAATTTAGAAACAACTTGATTGATGACTGAATTCGGTGAGGTGGCCTTGTAAGCTGTTGTGTTCGCTGTTGCAAAAGGTATTCAAAAGAATTCCACAATACAGGAGGCGATGACACTATAAAGGTGATAAATCTGTTGCTCTCGGCTAAAGCTGAACCAAACCTGGAGAAGTCTAGTTACTTTACCTCGTGTTAAAATTTCCCCTAGGGGTACACTGTCTCTCTTCCTGACTAACCTTAGTAGAAGGCCCGCTCTTTGACATCACAGCCAATAACATGACTACTCGGTGTGAGTGAAAATCTATGAACTCATCACCACGCAGACTAAGAAAACTGAGCTGTGTCTAGAAATGTTGATTGACCTTGAGCTATGATTGTTTCCACTCATCCTAACATTCTGCAATATACTTAAAATGATATTCCAGTTCCTTCAGATATGGCTTTATCATTCTTAAAATTTTTTTAATGTTTATTTTTGAGAGAGAGACAGAGTTTGAACAAGGGAGGAGCAGAGAGGGGAGACACAGAATCTGAAGCAGATTCCAGGCTCTGAGCTGTCAGAGCAGAGGCCGATGTGGGGCTCTGACTCATGAACCATGACATCATGACCTAAGACAAAGTTGGATGCTCAGTGGACTGACCCACCGAGGCACCCCTTGTCTTTATTATTTTTTCCATCCAAAGACATTAGTCCTTTTTGAGAACACCGTACATATTTTATTGTTGAATTGCTAATTTCCTTTTATGGTCTATAGTAATAATAATCCTTTCCAATAATAGAATATACTTTCTTCAAAGAAGCAGTCACCATAACTATAAGAAACACTCTTTTGTTACTAGTTCATTGTTCTTTCGGCAAGACCTTTGATGGTGTCTGTATGACTTTTTAATTAGTTGGTTTGTTTACTTGTTTAGAAAAGCCAGGAGCTCGAGTCTGTTTTTATAGCAGATAAGGTGACTTTTATTTTAACTTACAACAAAACACAGGGAGTGACAAATTTATGAAAATTAGTTGGGAGGCAGGAAATAGGCAACAATCCTCATTTATTTCGCCATAGTGTTCCATTGATCAAAAATAAAAACCAATGCAGTGAAGTATATGGACACAATTAAACATTTGACTGCCCTTGCAGACATGACACCATTTCAAGCCCCCTTCTAGTCAGACATCAGGTGAGGACTACCTCTCACCACTGAGCTGAACCATCCCTGGAAATGGAATATTATTGAGGCTGATCATTCCAATCTGTGGCATCCTCAGCTCCATTTACCCTGAAGAACCCGTGGACTACTGGTCTATTTTAGTTTTCAGTGCACTATTGTTTTGAAATATTTGGCAACATGAGCACAGGCCATATGTGAAGTAGAGAAATAATTTATTATTCAGTTTGTCAGTCTCTACATTTAGCGGGTTTATAGCATGTCGAAAATTCTGGCAACAGCCTCTTGTATAATTAGTTGCTTCAGCCTTCAGAGCTAATGGGATGAGTTTGAGGCCAGAGTGGGATTGTTTATGGGAAATATTTCTTCCCCTGGTGCTCTGTAAGAATCTGTCCCTCGAATCAGGGTAATTGTCAGGGTAATTTTGGGCAGGTCTTTCCTAAAAGAGAAAATATTAGGGGCAATATGGAGGAACCAGCCAGAACCTAATCAGTTTAGGATATTTTGAATGTATCTCTCTATCTCTCTTTTGTTTTTGGGAAGAGTGATGTAGATGAAAAGCAAGTATGAAGATGAGAAGAAAAATGTAATTTTTCATCTAATTTCTTTTAGAATTATGCAATAAATTAATGTTACTAATGATAACTAGGGGCTTTCCATAATTGAACTGAATGCTGACTCCTTAATCCCATTTGGTAAGACTAAATTCTATTTTGGATGGGAATCCTCACTTTCACTCTCTCATATCAGACCCATCTTGTTCTTAGAGACTATCATTTATAATAAAGCCTAAATAGTCTTGTGAAGTTGATTACTTAAATTCACCCTTTTTATTGAGTCTCGTTAGTGATTCCCCTTTGATAGTACATATAATCAGAGCTTAGTGTAGCCTAAGGAAGAGAAAAAATTATCTGGCAATATGTGCAGTATAAACTAGGGAAGGCATCAGACCTCATTGAAGGTTGAGATACAAAATAGAGAGGCCAAAACTGCTTCCTCCTGTGCTTGATCCTCAGCTGAACACCTATCTCTCCTTAACGGCCTTAGATTATTCGAAAATGCTATTGAGAAGCCCAAGGAACATGCTGTCGACTTTGCTTTCTCCACGGAGCCAGCCTCTCTCCTAGTCTGGTATTTCCCATCAGTATAGCAGCCCTCATGCCTTCTTCAACCCCCACCTGCCCAAATGCCTCATGTTGGTGGCTCTCCATAAACCTCTTCTGTCTTCCCTCTGTTGAGGAAAAACTCCACTTTCCTTCCTAATGAGTTCCTGGTTTCCTCAAAGCATCCATCACATGCGACTGCCTCTTGGCTCTGAGGGTCGGTCTCACCCCATCCCTCTTTGTCCTCCTTGCCTTGGAACTGTCTCAGAATTGCCTCCTCTGCTCTGGGCCGTGATCAGATGTTGTTCTTGAGAATGTTGCCACTTTCTGCTGCAGAGAGAACACAGGCAGAGGTCCAGGGCCCCCGCTATCAGACCTGAGCTTTGCTGGCAAGCTCAGGTTCTCCTGCTGAAGTGCGTGGGTCGGAGCCGCATCTCACAACCCTACCAGCAGTGCCTGGTTCTAGATGAAGTTCTTTTTCTGCTGCTTATGACTATAGAGTTGGTGGAAATCTATCTGTTGGGAACTTGAAGACCTTTTGTCTCTGGCTGTGTATATATTTTTGTGTTGCCTTGTGTGTACTGGCCTGTGGTTATGTGTGTACATGCAGGCATGTGTGGGCACCAGAGACACAGACTTGGTCTTTCCTAATAACCTATCATCACATGGGTTGTGTCTCTCAGGGTTACATCAAGACTATTTCTCTTGGAACTTCTATTTGATGTCTTCAAACATCCAAAGATAGTCACAACCTTACTGACTCTTGCATAGAGCAAATGCAGTTCATACGTGAAAATGTTCCCGGTGCATAGATTTCTGGCTTGTAGCCACCAGTCTACATCCCACACATTTTGTGTATTCTTGTAGACCAGTGCTATGACAAGTGTGGTCTGTGGGCAGATTCTGGTCTGGGAATGGAAATTATTATTTAATACTGAGATGGGGAGCTTACACCAGGCTCTAAACCCGTCTACTGCTTCCTTCACAAGTTAAGCTGTGGAAAAAATAGCAACTGAACAAAATGCTCAGAAATAGAGTTGCCTTATATTTTGACATAAGCTCCTTATAGTATCAAGAACTAGAAACACATGGCTCTGGGGACACCACTTCGTGTAGCACTGCTATCTGAGAGCATTCTTGTCGTTGAACTATCATTTATCTTTCACAGGAGGCTGGGCCAGCACTGAGGGTTTACCTCTCTTCATTACCCAGCTTTTCTCATTCACACACTATAGCTTTTCAGCTTTATAGGCATGTAGAAATGTTAGCCAGGACATTGACTGTTAGCTTTTGGAGGTCTTCACAAATTTCTCATTAGATCCACCAGCAGCAGCAACCATTTTCTGAATCAGAAATCTTAATTTTAATGTTTTTAATACCATTAAATCAAAAGACAAAAGATTTGTATAAAGTGGACTAGTAAGTTATATTAATAAATTCCTATGTTCCCTTTTTCTTATCCCCAAAATATTATCAAGTCATTACTTAGTTGTATCTTAAAACCCAGTATAGATCTCTAATCTTTTTTTTTTTTTTTTAGTTATTTTTGAGAGAGAGCGAGCGAGCACGCACATGAGCAAGACAGGAGCAGAGAGAGAGGGAGACACTCATTGTGGAGCCTGATGTGGGGCTTGATCCCATGACCTTGAGATCATGACCTGAGCTGAAATCGAGTTGGATGTTTATCCGACTGAGCCACCCACGTGTCCCAAAGATCTCTCATCTTAAGTTGAGTTTATAAGGTACTGACATAGAGGATAGTATTTTTGTGAGCATGATTAAAAAAAAAAATCAGAGTAAGGATTGACTCAAGGTTAAGAGGAATCTACCTAACACATAAATTAATTAAAGAGAAAACAGACTTTGTAGACTGTGACTATATTAAATATAAACTAGAATGTGAATGTATATTTATGATGCTTTGAAATCTCCATATCTGTTCTTTGTCTTCAAAATCTTGCCATCTTGAATTTTGTAACAAGATGATAATATGACTAAAATTTATATATGTCCAGGCAGGCATTCAGCCACATAAAAATTCATTATTCTGAGCTAAATAAATAAAAATGCAAAGAGAATTATTCTCCAGTTTATTTCTCTGTAAAATATGAAAGCCTGGTAATGTATTAAGCATGAAAACCCATTACCATGGGTTGTTATTAAATTTATCATCTTTAAGTGAGTCCGTCTCTTTGTACTCTGAAGTCAGATCAGTGAGTCTGAATTTTGATTTGCATCATTGTTTGGAAGAGATGAAATAGGATTTATCATCTGCTTGTGTTTTCCACTCAATCTCCCTGTTTGTTCATAAGCCACTTAACAGCACCATCAGAATAAGATCCTTGAGACTAATTCGAGTTGCTGGCAGACGTCGGTTTGTATAATCCTCAAATGATGGGAGTTTTGAACTGGAAACACCATGTCATATCTCTCTGACTTCAGGTGGATCGAAATGACCCACTTTCCTGCACACTGACCTAGAACAGGGTGTCTAATGCAGGTCCTATGGTTGCTTGGGGCTGGAGGAAAAACCATATGGCTTCATAGTTTAGCTTGAAAGGAAAAACTTCCTTGTTCCCTATACTCATTCTTCCCCGAATTTTTACCACTGTCACAGACCTTGAAGATTTCCAAAGCAGACTCTTGCAATGTTCATTCAAAGTCAGAAGAATACAAAATACAGGAATTGGCTTCCTCAAGTACCCTCATGGTCAGAACGGTCTCCTTTAGATATATAGCTTTCGTGTCATTTTTTTTCCTCTCCAAATATTCCAGGGGCACCTGGGTGGCTCAGTTGGTTGAGCGTCTGACTTTGGCTCAGGTCATGATCTCATGGTTCGTAGATTCGAGCCCTGCATTGGGCTCTGTGCTGACCGCTAGCTCAGAGCCTGGAGCCTGCTTCGGATTTTGTGTCTTCCTCTCTTCCTGTCCCTCCCCTGTTCATGCTGTCTCTCTGTGTCTCTCAAATATAAATAAATGTAAAAAAAAATTTTTTTTTAAATTTCTTCTCTGGATAACCTGTTTAAGTTGCCCACCCACTAACCTCTTTGTCCCCCTCTACTTCTCTTGCTAATTCCTTCAAAGCACTTACTAGAGTGGTTGTTTTCCTTTACTTACTTGGTTATTGTTTGTCTCATTCTGAATAATGTAAACTCCATGAGTGCAGTGAGCGTGTGTTTTTTAAATTAATTGATGATCAATGTTATTTTTCTTTTAAGGAGAGTGTGAATGGGGGAGAGGGGCAGAGGGAAAGAGAAAGCATCTATTTAAAGTTTTTAAAGTTTATTTATTTTGAGAAAGAGAGTGAGTGGGGAAGGGTCAGAGAGAGAAAGAGAGAGAAAAAAGAGAATCCTAAGAAGGATCTGCAGTGTCAGCGTGGAGACTGATGTGGGGCTTGAACTCACAAACTGTTAGATCATGACCTGAGCTGAAACCAAGAGTTGGATGCCCAACTGACTAAACCACCCAGGGGCTGCAACGTGTGTGTGTGTGTGTTTTTAACCTCAGAGTCTAGCACAGTCTCTGGGTTAGATGGACTGGCCAGATTTATTAGAAAGTTTGACAAATAAATTCTGGAGGTGGGAGGCTGTGCTTTTGGTTACTTGATATTTTTAGAAAGAGTGTCAACATTTCTAAAAAGAGGGGCACCTGGGTGGCTCAGTCGATTGAGCATCTGACTTCAGTTCAGGTCCTGATCTCAAGATTCATGTGTTCAAGCCCTGCATCGGGGTCTCTGCTGACAGCTCAGAGCCTGAAGCCTGCTTCAGATTCTATGTTTCCCTCTCTCTCTGACTCTGCCTGCTCATGATGTTTCTCTCTCTCTCTATCAAAAATAAATAAAACATTAAAACAATTTAAAACCATTTCTAAAAAGGTGGCTGGTGGTGAATGGGAAATGCATTTGGAAAAGTCTTATGTTACCCTTACTGTTCCAGTAACACTGAACTGAGAGTTAGCTTCAGATATGTCTCTGAGTCTTGAAATTATTAGAGTTATTGTTTTAGCATTCATTAAATGGCCACTTCCTTAGGAGCAGCTGGTCATCAAGAAGCCAAAAATGTTTGCTCTCCCCACTTTTAAAATACATAAATCAGATAATTCCCAGGCAATGTCTATTTGTAATGTCTGTTCTTTCATTCTTTCAGAATTAATTTAAAAGCTGTGTTCTTGTACAAATGTTTGGGGCAAATCAGATAGTAAGGCTTTTATTTGAATTAAGTGGGAATGAGCTGTTTTCTTCTTCAAGGGGAATTGAACACTTTAGTCAATTTTGCTTTCAATATTACTAATTGCAATCTTCCTTAAAGATCATGCAGGAAAGAGCAACAACAATTAAGAAGGGGAAAACGTAATTTTGTCAATTAAAGTATAAAAGATAGTAAACATTTTTTTTTCAAAGTCAATCCGGTGTCTTAGGGAATATAATCAAGAGGCAGTGGACATTTTTGTGGGGGAAGAACACAGCCTTCGTTCATTGGTTATTTCAAAATACTACCTGGAAACCTAGACAGTTAGCAGTCTCAGAACGAGGCTGGGGATTTGTTTTAGTCTTGGTGACGTCTCATGGAACCAGTCCGTACAAAGCAGTGAGAGAGAAAAGCTATTAAAGGCAAGGGTAGAAGAGGTCAATACAGAATCCAGAGTGGATCAAAGTGGACCTGCAGGTTGATGGTAACCGGGACATATTGGTAATGGCATTTCAAAGAATTAATGTTTCAAACGTTGGGTAGGCACGTTGGTGAAATGGTTATGACATTTTGCAAATTGCTGTATGGACTGGACACAATTCCAAACTTACTCTATCCAGACTTTTTTTTTTGGTAGAAATGGATAGGCTGATTGTAAAATTTATTAGAAAACATATGGAACTAGAACATGTGAAAAATCTTGAAAAAGCAAAATGAAGTTTGAGGACCATCACTACCTTCATGCAAGATTTATTCTGAAGCCACATTATCAAGAAGGTAAGGTACTGGCCTGAGGATATACAGATACATCCGTCTGTTAGACTAGAGAACTCAGAAATAGACCCACACCGATCTGGTCCAGTATTAATGAAGAGAGCAAAGAAATCCAATGGAAAATCTTCTTACCCCATGGTCCTCGAACAATTGGATATGAATACATGGAGTAAATGGTCCTCCACCCCTATCTCTCTGGCACACAAAATTAATTAGGAATGGATCATTCATGCAAATGAACATATACACACAAAAAAACTTGTAAAAATCTTTTTGAATGATGTGTAGGTAAAATTTTCTTAAAACAATAATCGCAAAAGAAAAATTCAGTAAATTGGAATCCATCAGAATGTAGAACTTGCCAAAGTACAAAATGTAGAAAATGGCAACCCAGGTCACGCGTGGGCAAAATGTCATGCTGCAGATGATAGGCGTTCAGTGTATTTTAAACATACCTTTCATTCAACGATAAAAGGACATATGATCTGATAAAAATGGGCAAGTGACCTGAAGTCTTCACCAACAAACACATACAGGTGGCCAAAAAAACATGTGAAGACACTGAGCTTCATTAATCCTGAGGGAAGTGCAAGTCAAAACCATAATGAGAGACTAATAAATATCCATGTCCATCAAATGTGTACAACTGAAGACCACACCGAATATTGGAGAGGATGTGAAGCAAGTAGAAACTCTTAGGTTGTTTGTAGGGGCATAAAAGAATACAACTAGACAAAACCCTCTGGCAATATCTTATCAAACTAAATAAAGGGGCACCTGGGTGGCTCCATCAGGTGAGCCAACAACTCGTGATTTCAGCTCCGGTCATCATCTCCCAGCTCGTGAGACTGAGCCCTGCATGAGGCTCTGTGCTGACAGTGAAGAGCGAGCTTAGGATTCTCTCTCCCTCTCTTTTTTTTCTTTGACTCCCACACACGTATGTGTGGTCTGTCTCTGTCTCCCTTTCTCAAAATAAACAAACGTAAAAGAAAATTTTAAAAAAATAAATTACATGTAGCTTATCATGTAACAGTTCTGTTCTTCAGTATTTTTCCAAGAGTGTTGAGAGCTTGTGCCCACAGAACAACTTCTACAAGAATGTTCGCAGCAGCTTTATTCATTGCAGCCAAAATCAGTAAACAGCTCAAGGCTTCATCAACGGGTGATAAATGCATATCCTGGAACATCGTTCAGCAGTGAAGAAGACTGAACTGATGCAGGGAAAAATATGGCTGAGTCTCAAAATTGTTATGCAGAGAGAAAGCCTTGCATAAAAGAGGACGCCCTGCGTAGTTCCATTTAGGTGAAGCTCCAATCTAGGCAATGCTAATCCTGGTGAGAAGAGAATCAGAACTGTGGTCGCCTCTGGTGGGGGTCAGGGAGCAAAAGAGAGACTGGCTTGGGAAAAGGATGGGGGAGCTTTCTGGGGTGATGGTAATGTTCTGTATCTTGAAGCAGTTTGGATCACTTAGGTGTATATATTTATCAAAACTTGCCAAATGATCTATTTAAGTATAAGTAAAGTGTACAAATATTACCTGCAACAAACAACAAAAAAAGGAAAATGCTCTTAAGGGTTTAGCTATTAGTAAAATAGCATTTACTAATCTGAATCCCATGGGAGCCTTGGATGAGTGTCAGCACATCTATAAATCCTTTGCAATTATATGTAAACTCTGGAAGGGGGTTTCAAAGTGTTGCTGACCTTGTCAAGAGGAACGTCACCCTTTGTCACCTCCCCCACATTTTAAGAAACAGCTATAGAATGATCTCTCAGATTAATACAGTGCTTTATAAATACACTTATTACAAAGTACTATGACATTTTAAGTTCGGATTTATTTAGAATTATTTTTTGCATCCTGTTTCAGGTTTTTTTTGTTTTTTTTTTTCTAATTCGTGGTGATGGTTTCATTATCATTTAGAGGATCAGCATCCATATTGATACATTTGCCAAATCAAATCTAAAGGTGGTGAGCCTGATTGATACTCTTCTCTTTTGATGTCTATTCTCCACATGAAAAAAGAGATATTACATAGAGTTACATATGCATATGCGGTCTTGAAGCCCTGTCTATTCATAAAGACATAGGTAGTAACATGCAAAGATTCGAAACTGGGTTGCTCAAGGTCAATATCAAAACAGGATTAGACTCTAAGGCTAGTAATATTATTTGTTGGAATGTTTTATTAGGTTAGGTTGCCCACCCACTGTCCTTTGTTAATTATCAGTTTTATTTTAAGCTCTGATTTTAATGACGAGTGCTAAATTTCTTTGTTCACGGAAAATCAAGTATGTATATGTACTTCATGCCTTCTGTATTTAGGGAGAATCATTAGGCTGCAATTAGTATTTAGTAATGATTTCCAGAAATAGTTCCCAACTACTGAAAGTTGTTAAAACTTATGATGTTTTATAATTAAGAAAGAATATTAGATTTGTTAGAATTCTCTGCTAACCTCTCTTGTCAATTTGCATCTAATTGTGAATGGTTTCTAAAGACTCATTTATACGCTATGATAACTACATTTGAGAATACATAGCTATGTTGTTTTGGTTTTATTTTTTATTTTTTTAAATGTGTATTATTTTTGAGAGAGAGAGCCAGCACAGGAGAGGGGCAGAAAGAGGAGGGAGGGAGGAAAGGAGAGAGAGAGAGAGAGAGACAGAGAGAGAGAAAGAGAGAGAGAGAATCCCAAGCAGGCTCCATGCTGTCAGCACAGAGCCTAACGTGGAGCTCAATCTCATGACAGAGAGATGATGACCTGAGCTGAAGTCAAGAATCAGGTATCAGGGGCGTATGAGTGTCTCAGTCAGTTGAGCATCCGACTTTGGCTCAGGTCATGATCTCATAGCTCATGGGTTCGAGCCCCGCTTCGGGCTCTGGGCTGACAGCTCAGAGCCTGGAGCCTGCTTCCGATTCTATGTGTCCTTCCCTTTCTGCCCCTCCCTGCTCATGCTCTGTCTCTCAAAAAGAAATGTTAAAAAAAATTTTTTTTAAAAGAGTCAAAGGCTTAACCAACTAAACCACCCAGGCGTCTTCCCCACTCTTTTTTAATAAAAAATGTTGGGGTTCTAAAATGCAGGTGTCACAGGGGTGTCTGGATGTCTCAGTCAGTTAAGCGTCTGACTCTTGATTTCAGCTCAGATCATGATCACAAGGTTAGGAGATTAAGCCCTGTGTTATGCTGTGTGCTGATGGTGGAGTCTGCTTAAGATATTCTCTCTCTCTCTCTCTCTCTCTCTCTCTCTCTCTCTCTCTCTCTCTCTCCCCCTCTCCCTCTCCCTCTCCCTCTCCCTCTCCCCATTCCTCCCTCCCTCTCCCTTTGCCTCTCTCCCTAGCTCATGCTTTCTCTCTAAAAAAACAAACAAAACAACCCCAAATTAAAACCCCAGATGACCTTGAGCACTGGGTATTGTGTATAAGTGATGAAGTGATGAGCCACTAAATTCTAAACCTGAAACTCCTACTACCCTGTATGTTAACTAACTGGAATTTAAGTAAATACTTGAAGCTTAAAAAAAAACTGGTGCCAAATCTTTTACCTTACATGAGCCCCACAAAAAAACCCACAAAAAAATAATAACCGCTCAATTAAAGCTGGAAGTCTTAATAACTAAATCACAAATTATTTTTTTAATATTTCATAAAATGCATGCTATTTATGTATCAAGGGTAATAAAATTGGTCCGCTCAGAGAATGTAAGAAAAAAAAAATACCTGTGCCCATTATTTGAAATGGTTGCAAGTGTGCAATATTTCATTCCAGTAACTTACGTTTAATAATAGCATATGACTAAATATCTCGCCTACAGATTTGATCATTGTCCAAATGCTGTATTGCTTTGGATAAAGGGCAAATTAAGGTAGATTCTGTGTTCCATTTCACACGATATTAACACCATGACTGTCAATTTCAGCAGAGTGCCATATCTGATCTTAATAGTAACATGATTTTAAAGGTCATCTTTAGCCATGCCCATAAAAATATTATGGAACGGGAAATGGTTAGACTAAATGAGATATCTATTTGCTGTTTTAAAAGTAAAACTTCCAATCATGTAAAAAATACATGACCCTGTTTCTCTTCTGGTTTGTGATTAGCTCAGTTACTTACTCATGAAAGTCTAGTTGCCCTCAACAATTAGTCTATAGAAAAGGTTGTTAAGTGGGTTCCATAGGAGTGATTCATGTGGTGTTCATAGTGAAATTCTTCAGTGTAATACCTTCACCGAGCGGTGTGGATACTGGAGGGTAAGACCTCAGGCAGTGAGTCTAATTAATGGCCACTGAGTTTCTCGTGGTGACAGATTCCTGGATTCTATGTCTGTCCTGGCCTCGCTTTCTAAATTATCACCATTCCATGACAATTCTTATCATGGTTGTCAAATTAACATGTCACTTATCCTTCCTAATTATCCACGCGGGTCAGCTAACCTTGGTCCATCTAACTTTAAGATCTTTTCCCGGTATTCAGGGTCTTTCCTGATAGTTGCCATAGTTGAGTGCCTAGAAATGTGTTAAGTAGTTTGCGAAGTAGAAAATGCGGATTAATTAACCTCTGGAGGCATCGTATGAATGGTTTGCACTCAGGCAGAGGAAGCCAACGGACAGTTTGGCAATACTGCGTCTGCCAGTGATGGTAGTGTGATCCGTGCAGGTTGAGCGAGAATCGCTTCACCTGGCGTCTGTGAAGTTAGTTACCAGCACCACTTAGCATGAACTACCATGAGAAAGACTATATACATATACATAAACATACATGTGTATGTATGTATGTATGTATTTTAAGATGTTTTGAGGCATCCTGGTAATAACACAAACCAGCAACACAAACTTCTTAGAAATAAGTAATTTGCGGAAGAAGGCAGTTAATTTCTAGCTTTGGTTGTTCATTTTATCTTTTTAGGAGGGTCACATTAGCATGTTGCAGAAGAACTCTACACAGAAGGGAGACCGCTGGAATTCTTAAAGCCTTTTTGTCATTTTTTTTAATGTTTCCTTTTGTTTGAGATTAATAGGTAGGTCAGGAGACTATACACGGCTGTTTCTTTCTTTTTTTTTTAATAATAGTTTATTGTCAAATTAGTTTCCATATAACACTGAGTGCTTCTCCCCACAAGTGCCCCCCACCATGACCATCACCCCCTCCCCCCTCCCCCTCCCCCCTCAGTCCATGGTTCGTCTCCAGTATTCAGTAGTCTCCCTTGATGCGTGTCCCTCACTCATCCCCGCTCTCTTTCCCCCTTCCTCTCCCCATGGTCCCCTGCCAGGCCTGTCCTGTTAGACCTATGAATGCAAACATATGGTATCTATCCTTCTCTGCCTGACTTATTTCGCTTAGCATGACACCCTCAAGGTCCATCCACTTTCCTACAAATGGCCATATATCATTCTTTCTCATTGCCATAGAGTACTCCATTGTATATATACACCACATCTTCTTGATCCATTCATCAGTTGATGGACATTTAGGTTCTTTCCATGATTTGGCTATTGTAGAAAGTGCCGCTATGAACATTGGGGTACATGTGCTCCTATGCCTCAGCACTTCTTTATCCCTTGGGTAAATCCCTAGCAGTGCTATTGCTGGGTCATAGGGGAGTTCTAT